>CAUYON010009021.1:0-31617 GCA_963573935.1 Arctocebus calabarensis
AATGTCTCAGGCTACAAAATCAACACCCATAACTCTGTAGCCTTTATATATACCAACAATAGCCAAACCAAATAAACAGTCAAGGATTCTATTCCTTTCACAGTAATGCCAAAGAAGATGAAATATTTGGGAGTTTACCTAACAAACAATGTGAAAGGTCTCTATAAAGAAAACTATGAAACTTTAAGAAAAGAAACAGCTGAAAATGTTAACAAATGGAAAAACATACCATGCTCATGGGTGGGAAGAATCAACCTTGTTAAAATGTCTGTAATACCCATAGCAATATATAATTTTCATGCAATTCCTATTGAAGCTCCATTGTCATTTTTTAAAGATCTTGAAAAAAAAATAATTCGTTTTATATGGAATCAGAAAAAACCTCAAAGCCAGGACATTTCAGAAATAAAAACAAAGCATGAGGAATCATGCTACCAGACCTGAGATTCTACTATAAATTGATAGTGATCAAAACAGCATGGTACTGGCATAAAAACAAAGAGGTAGATGTTTGGAACAGAATAGAAAATCAAGAGATTAATCCAGCAACTTACCATTATTTGATCTTTGACAAGACAATTAAAAACATGCAGTGGGGAAAAGACTTCCTATTTAACAAATGGTGCTGGGTGATCTGGCTGGAGAATTATAGATGACTGAAACTGGACCCACACCTTTCACCATTAACTAAGATAGACTCTCACGGGATTAAAGATCTAAACTTAAGAAATGAAACTAAAAATACTAGACGAAAGTGCAGGGAAAACTCTTGAAGGAATTGGCCTGGGTAAATATTTTATGAGGAGGACTCCCCAGGCAATTGAAGCAGTATCAAAAATACACTACTGGGACCTGATCAAACTAAAAAGCATGTGTATAGCCAAGAACATAGTAAGTATAGCAAGCAGACAGCCCTCAGAATGGGAGAAAATATTTACAGGTTGCAAACCTCTGACAAAAGTTAAATAACCAGAATCCACAGAGAATTCCAACGTATTTTAGCAAGAAAAGAACAAGTGATCCCATCTCAGGGTGGGCAAAGGACTTGAAGAGAAACTTCTCTAAAGAAGACAGGCGCACGGCCTACAGACACATGAAAAAAATGCTTAATCATCAGAGAAATGCGAATCAAAACTACTTTGAGATATCACCTAACTCCAGTAAGATTAGCTCAACATGACAAAATCCCAAAATGAGAGATGTTGGCATGGATGTGGAGAAAAGGGAACACTTCTACACTGCTGGTGGGAATGCACACTAAAACATTCCTTTTGAAGGATGTTTGGAGAGTACTTAGAGATATAAAAATAGACCTGCCATTCGGTCCTATAGTTCCTTTACTAGATATATAACTAGAAGACCAAAAATAACATTATAACAAAGATATCTGTACCAGAATGTTTAATGCAGCCCAGTTCATAATTGCTAAGTCATGAAAGAAGCCCAAGTGCCCATCGGCCCATGAATGGATTAATATATTGTGGTACATGTATACCATGGAATACTATGCAACCTTAAAGAAAGATGGAGACTTTACCTCTTTCATGTTTACATGGATGGAGGTGGAATATATTCTTCTTAGCAAAGTATCTGAAGAATGGAAGAAAAAGTATACAATGCACTCAGCCCTACTATAAAGCTAATTTATAGGTTTCATATGAAGGCTATTACCCAACTATTGCACAAGAATATGGGGAAAGGGGCAAGGGAAGGGAGGGGTGAGTGGAGGTTAGGGTGGAGGGAGGATAATTGGTGGGACCACACCTAAGGTGCATCTTAGAAGTGAAACTTACTAAATGCAGAATACAAATGTCTTCATATAGTAACTAAGAAAATGCCATGAAGGTTATGTTAAACAGTTTGATGAAAACATTTCAGATTGTATATGAAACCAGCACATTGTACCCCTTGATTGCCCTAATGTACACAGCTATGATTTAATTAAAAAAAAAAAAAGATATCAATGATGAGAATTTCTCAAGCATTGCAAGAGATACTGCAATTCAGATAGTAGACAGTTTCAGAACCCCAGCACAACTTAATTTAAATAAAGCATCTCCTAGACACATTATAATTAACTCTGCCAAAGTTAATATGAAGGAAAAGTCCTGCAAACAGCCAGATGTAGGGAAAGCATTACCTACAAGGAGAAAAATATTAGGATGACTGCAAATCTCTTAGTTGAAACTTTTCAAAACACAAGAGTATGATCATTGACCTTCAATCTGCTAAAACAAAACAACCTTCAGCCAAGGACCTGGTATCCAGCTAAACTGAGTCTCATTTCTGATGGAGAAATCAAATACTTTACTGACTTACACATGTTGAAGAAATTTGCCATAATTAAACCAGCTATCCAGGAATAATCAAACACATTTTCCATAATGACCAGCTCAATGGTCTATCACCCAGAAAATCTTGAACAAAACCTAACATCCATAATGGTGAAAGGATTAAAAATATCCACTGGACCTTTGAAAAACATGACACCCAATACACTACCATGCTTATCAATTCTCTCAATTAATGTGAACGGCTTAAATTATCCTCTAAAAGGCACAGGTTGCCTGACTGCATACAAAAACTCAGGCCAGATATCTATTGCGTACCAGAGTCTCATCTTACCTTAAAGGATAAAAAAAGACTCAGGGTGAAAGGATGGATGTATAAGACAGGCAAATGGAAACCAAAAAAAAGAAGGGGTTGCAATATTATTTGCAGATACAATCAGTTTAAACCAACAAAGGTAAGGAAAGATAAGGACAGACACTACATATTTGTCAAGGGAAACACTCAACATGAAGAGATTTTGATAATTAACATTCATGCACCCTACCAGAAATGCTCTCAATTTATAAAGTAAACTGTAACAGATACGAACAATTTGATATCTTCCAGCACTAAAATAGTTGGGAGATTTTAACACCCCTTTGGCAGTTTTGGATAGATCCTCCAAGAAGAACCTAAACAAATAAATAATGAACTTAAACTTGACCCTAGAATGAATGAACTTAATAGACATCTACAGAACATTTCATCCTAAAAAACTGAATACACATTTTTCTCATCAGGCCACCCCACATATCATCCTCCAAAATTGATCGTAGCTTAGGACACAAGTGAAACATCATCAAATTTAAAAGAATAGAAATTATTCCTTATATCTTTTGTGACCATCATGGAATAAATGTTGAACTCAACAGCAACAAGGATCTTCATACTTAAACTAAGTCATGGACACTAAATAACCTTATGCTGAATGAAAGCTGAGTCAAAGATAAGATTAAGAAGGAAATTACCAGGCAGCGCCTGTGGGTCAGTGAGAGGGCACTGGCCCCATATACCAGAGGTGGTGGGTTCAAACCTGGCCCCAGCCAGAAACTGAAAAAAAAAAGAAGGAAATCACCAAATTTTTGGAAGAAAATGATAATGAAGACATGAATTATCAGAACCTGTGGAATACTGCAGAGGCAGTCCTAAGAGGGAAATTTATAGCATTGGAAGCCTTCATCAAGAAAACAGAAAGCCAGTAAATCAATAACTTGGGTCATCTCAAGGAACTGGAAAAGGAAGAACAGTTGAACCCCAAACTCAGCAGAAAAAAATAACCAAATTAGAGTGGAATTAAGTGAAATTGAAAACAAAAGAATCATTTGAAAGGTCAATGAATCAAAAAGTTGTTTTTTTGAAAAGATTAACAAAATTGATAAACCTTTGTCTAACCTAATGAGAAACAGAAAAGTGTACTTTGAGATCTAAAAATAGACCTCCCATTCAACCCTATAATTCCTTTACTAGGTATATACCCAGAAGACCAAAAATCACACTACAACAAAGACATCTGTACCAGAACGTTTATTGCAGCCAGATTCATAATTGCTAAGTCATGGAAGAAGCCCAAGTGCCCATCAACCCACAAATGGATTAATAAACTATGGTACATGTACACCATGGAATATTATGTAACCTTAAAGAAAGATGGAAACTTTACCTCTTTCGTGTTTACATGGATGGAGCTGGAACATATTCTTTTTAGCAAAGCATCTAAAGAATGGAAGAAAAAATATCCAAAGTACTCAGCCCTACTATGAAGCTAATTTAAAGATTTCATATGAAGGCTATAACCCAACTATAGCACAAGAATATGGGAAGGGAGGGGAGGGTGGAGGGAGGGTATTTGGTGGAGCCACGCCTATGGTGCATCTTAGTGAGATACAGGTGGAACTTACTAAATGCAGAATACAAACGTCTTCATACAATAACTAAGAAAATGCCATGAGGGCTATGTTGAGTAGTTTGATGAAAACATTTCAGATTGTATATGAAACCAGCATACTGTGCCCCTTGATTGCACTAGTGTATGCAGCTATGATTTAATTCTTAAATAAAAAAAAAAAAAAAAGAGGCTTAGGGAGGCAATGAGAAAACACACCCAATTGACACCTGACTCCATAGAGGGTCAGATTATTTTAAAAGACAAATTTATCACGCAAGCGGCTCCAGACATTCAAAGAAAACTCCAGAAATTGGCTCTAGGCCCAGACCATAACCTGGAGAATCTTCTTAAAATGGCCACTATGGTCTTTTATAACAGAGATCTGGTGAGAAAGGAGGAAAAAGAGAGAAAGGAACAGAAAAGAATGACATCTCCAGTAATGGCACGCCAACAAATGAGCAACTTTCAGGGGCAGAGGGAAACCAGAGGAGCTAAAAACAAGTGCTTCCAAAGTGGTCAGACTGGCCACTTCAGAAAAGATTGCCTCCAGCAGCACCACTGGCTGGGCAAGCCACCTGGCCCCTGCCCAGAAAGCAAGGGTGACCACTGGAGAGTGGCCTGTCCCCAGAGGTGAAGGCCTCCTGGGACAGTGACCCCATTGGAGCCCAAACTGGACTGAGGGTACCTGGGGCAATTCTCATGGCTTCAGCTTGTGTCATCACCCCTCAAGAAACCCACGTTTGCCTTATAGTGAAGCACCAGGAGATAAAATTTCTTTTGGACTGGAGCAACCTTTTCTTTACTTCTCTCTAACCCTGGTCTTTTGTCTCCCAAATCCATAACTATACAGGGGGGTGTCTGGAAAGCTGGTTACCAAATTTTTCTCCCAGCCTTTAAGCTGCAATTGGGATGACTTGCTGTTCTCTCATGCCTCCCTAACCATGCCTGAAAGTCCTGCTCCCCTTGTGGGGAGGGACATACTAACTAAAACAGGAACTTTTCTCTCCTGGAGATCTAGTCATGATCAAAACTCTTCCCTCTAATTCACCTTCCCTAACCCCAACTTGGGAAGTCCCCTTTCCTGTTATCTTGTCTTCTTCTACAGCTGTTAAAGTTATAGGAGTCGTTTCCTGCATACATCATTCATGAGTAAAATCCTAGAACCCTCCATCTTCTACGGAGGCAGACAATGAAGACAGCCAACCATGGGCCACCTACACTTGTGAGCCAAAAGAAAGTTTGAAGTTATCATTTATGAAACAGCAAGAAAAATCCTAACACGGTTTTCTTTTAGCATCACTGAATAACCGAGATCTGGAGAGAGAGGAGGAAAAAGAGAGAAAGGAACAGAAAAGAATGACAGCTCCAGTAATGGCACTCAACAAATGAGCAACTTTCAGGGGCAGAGGAAAACCAGAGGAGCTAAAAACAAGTGCTTCCAATGTGGTCAGACTGGCCACTTCAGAAAAGATTGCCCCCTGATCTGATGCTGTTCTATCTTTGCCTATTACTGATTATACTAATCAGATTTATGTTTTCCAGAAATGTCATCAAGCCACACGCAACAAAGATGGTTCCAGTCCATGAACCCCTGTATCATTCTCCCTCCGGAAAAACCATATCTGCCCCCTTCTATCATCGCCCGACTCAGTAGGAGGCAGTTAGATCAAGTCTTCGCCCTTTTTTCCCTAACAACAGTTAGAGTTTCTAACTCTGAGAAAAGAGGGAGAATTGATGCAGGACATTTGGCGCCCTAGCTAGCTCAGTGGAGCTGGCAGACCTGCCGCCTCCTTCTTGGCGGTGTCAGTGCTGCAGCAACCAGCTGATGAACCAGTGGGCTGGATGACAGGCAAGGAGGGGGACCTCCAACCCCCACCGGAGGCTCCAATAGCCATAAAGGCCAGATAACTGCCAAGGAGACACCTGTGCCTTGGTGTCTCCTTCACTTTATACTTAGGACTAAACGTGGAACCCCCATTTCCTATGCCTAGGTCAATTTCATGTGGATTTCCTAGGCCTCAATTCCATGAAGGGACTGTGTCCATTCAGTGATACATTCATTCACCTTGCCCCTGGTGGAAGGGACTGTGTTCATTCATTTCCTGGCCAAGGAACCCATACACCTATATATACCCCAAGACTAAAAGCCTAAAGGGGGATAAGAGGAAAGACCAGGAGAGAAACGAAGAGAGCTTTTCTCTCCCCACTTGAGTTCTCTCTCTCTACCAGGAGTTTTAGTGTTTTCTATATTCTTTTCTGTAAATAAATTGTCTTACCACGGGGGGGGGGGGGGGAAGAATAAGAAAATGCCATGAAGACTATGTTAAACAGTTTGATGAAAACATTTCAGACTGTATATGAAACCAGCACATTGTACCCCTTGATTGCACTAATGTACACAGCTGTGATTTAATAAAAAAAGATCTAATAATTTAAATTAATATTTCAGATACTGAAAAAAAAAAAAAGAGAAACAGAAAAGTAAAATCCCTAGTATCATCAATCAGAAATGATAAAGGAGAAATAACAACTGACACCTTAGAAATTCAACAAATCCTTAATGATTACTACAAAAAACTATATTCTCAGGAATATGACAATCTGGAGGAAATTGACCAATACCTGGAAGCACACCACCTTCCTAGACTCAGCCAGAAATAATTAGAAATCTTGAATATTGACTTATATCAATCACTGAAATAGCATCAACTATATGAAACCTCCTAAAAAAGAAAAGTCCAGGACCAGATGGCTTCACATCAGAATTCTATCAAACCTTTAAAGAGGAACTAGTAAGTATATTACATAACCTTTTTTAAAACATATAAAAAGAAGGAATACCCAACACATTCTATGAATCAAATATCTCCCTGATCCCCAAACCAGGAAAGGAGTCCATAAAGAAAGAAAATTATAGACCAATATCATTAATGAATATTGATGCCAAAATATTCAATAAAATCCTAGCAAACAGAATTCAACAACACATCAAAAAAATTATACACCATGACCAAGCTGGTTTTATCCCAGGGTTACAAGGTTGGTTCAACATACACAAATCTATAAATATAATACATCACATAATAAAAGAAGAAACAAAAACCATAAGATTCTTTCAATTGATGCAGAAAAAGCTTTTGATATCCAGTATCCTTTCATGATCAGAACACTTAAGAAAATAGGCTTAGACAGGTCATTTCTTAAACTGATAGATGCCATCTACAGTAAACCCACAGCCAATATTATATTGAATGGAGTAAAATTAAAATCATTTCCAGTCATATTTGGAACTAGACAAGGATGCCCATTGTCTCCACTGGTATTAAACATAGCAATGGAAGTCTTAGCCATTGCAATCAGGAAAGAGAAGGCAATCAAAGGTATCCAAATGGGGTCAGAGGAAATCAAACTCTCACTCTTCACAGATGATATGATCATGATCTTATAACTGGAAAATCCCAGGGACCCAACTACAAAACTCTTAGAAATGATCAAGGAACACAGCAGCGTCTCAGAATACAAAATCATTACTTAAAAATCTTTTATATATACCAACAATAGTCAATCTGAAAAAATTGTCGAGAACTCCATTCCTTTCACAGTAGTGCCAAACAAGATGAAATCTCTGGGAATTCACCTAACAAAGGACATGAAAGATCTCTATAAAGAGAACTATGAAACTCTGAGAAAAGAAATAGCTGAAGATGTTAACAAATGAAAAAACATACCATGCTCACAGATGGAAAGAATCAACATTGTTAAAATGACCATACTGCCCAAAACAAAATAAAAATTTAATGCAATCCCTATTAAAATACCATTGTCAAACTTTAAAGATCTGGAAAAAATAGTGCTTCATTTTATATGGAATCAGAAAAAAACTCAAAAGGCCAAAACATTACTCAGAAATAAAAACAAATCAGGAGGAATCATGCTACCAGACTTCAGGCTATATAAATCTATAGTGAACAAAACAACATGGTGCTTTCACAAAAATAGAGGTAGATACATGGTACAGAATAGAGAACCAAGAGATGAACCCAGCCATTTATCATCATTTGATCTTTGATAAGCCTATCAAAAGCATGTATTGGGGGAAAGATTCTCTATTTAACAAATGGGGCTGAATGAACTAGTTGGCGACCTGTAGAAGACTAAAACTGGACCCTCATTTCACCATTAACAAAAATTGATTCTCACTGTATAAAAGATTTAAACTTAAGACATGTAACTATAAAGATACTAGGAGAGAGTGCAGGGAAAATGCTTGAAGAAATTGGCCTGGGAAAATATTTTATAAGGAGGACCCTCTTGGGCAATTGAAGCAACACCAAAATTATATTACTGGGATCTGATCAAACTAAAAACCTTCTGCACAGCCAAGAACACAGTAAGTAAAGCAAGCAGACAGCCCTCAGAATGGGAGAAGAGTTTTGCAGGTTATGTTTCTGACAAAGGTTTTATAACTAGAGTCCAGAGAGAACTCAAACTAATAAAAAAAGAACAAGTAATCTCATTTCATTGTGAGCAACAGACTTGAACAGAAGCTTCTCTGAAGAAGACAGGCGTATGGCCTACAAACACATGAAAAAATGCTCATTATCTTTAATCATCAAAGAAATGCAAATCAAAACCACTCTGAGATATCATCTAACTCCATTAAGATTAGCCCACATCACAAAATCCAAAAACTACAGATATTGGCATGGATGTGGAGAGAAGGGAACACTTCTACCCTACTGGTAGGAATGTAAGCTAATCCATCCTTTTTGGAAAGAAGTTTGGAGAACACTTCGGGAACTAAAAGTAAAGTTGCCATTCAATCCTGCAATTCCTCTACTAGGTATATATCCAGAAGACCAAAAGTCATTTTACAACAAAGATATTTGTACAAGAATGTTTATTACAGACCAATTCATAATTGCCAAGTCATGGAAACAGCCCAAGTGCCCATCAACTCATGAATGGATTAACAAATTGTGGTGTATGTATACTGTGGAATATTATGCAGCCTTAAAATAAGATGGAGCATTTATATCTTTTATGTTCACCTGGATGGAGCTGGAACATATTCTTCTTAGTAAAGTATCTCAAGAATGGAAGAAAAAGTATCCAATGTACTCAATGCTATTATGAAACCAATATATAATCACCCTTTCATACGAATGATAAAACTCAACTAATAGTCCAGGATGAAGGAGGGATGAGGTGGGAGAGGGGAAAGGAGGGAGGAGGCTTGAGGAGGGAGAGTATTTGGTGAGCACTCACCTATTGTATACAATGCAAGGGTGCATATTAAGAGTAAAGTATAAATGTCTTAACACAACAAATAGTAAGGTGAAGGCTATGTTAACCAGCTTGATGTAAGCATTCCAAATTGTATATAAAATCAGCACATTGTACCCCATAAATGTATTAATGTACGCAGTTATGATTTAATAAAAAACAATAAATGCAAAAAACAAAGTCTTTTTGGCTGGTAGGAATGTAAAGTTTGTAGTTTTCAAAATCCAATCAGGCAAAAAGACCTGTGAATTTTCTGTGGTTTCTAGTTCAAAACCCAACTGTAACTTTATATCACAAATAAAGTATTATAAAATATAAGATAAAAATAAAATAAATGCTACCTGCCTTTTAAGATTCATATGTGGGGTCCTGGCCTTCACAATGGCACTCTGAGAAGGAATTACTGATCTCATTTTACATACAGAAAAGTTACAACTCAAAGAAGTTGGTGATATGAAAGGATCTAAAGTACCTCCCTGCCAAACTTTATCCCTAAATTACCTCTAGCCTACTATGAACACAGCCAGGGATCTAATTCTAGCCCCAGGCATGACCCTAGACAAATCACTGGGTGATACTCAGTTTCTTTATAACAAAAATGGGGATGAAAACCTAGCATTTTATTCGATACATTTAAAATTATGATCACAGTATTCCAATCAGAATCTGTTTATTATTTCTATAAAATGAATTAATAATGTATTTTGAGTTCCTTCAAAAACTCATTTACTCAATAATATTTACTGAAGATACATAATAATAAATATCAAGGCATATGCTGGGTGCCAGAGTGATAGAAAAGACAAAATTAATTCTCTTAGGAACAAGTCTAGCTGCTAAAAACACATACAGCATTAAACAAATACACTACAGTCATTTAATTACAGTGGTCCTGTGTCCTTGGAAGAAAAAGTACTGTGTACCTGTAACATGTGGATGATAGTACAATGGAGGGAAGACCAGACTAATTCACTAAGGTATTTCATGAGCACAGCCAAGAAAGAAAAAAAGATGGAGAGAGCACAAGTGACTGATGATGAAGATACCTGAGATGGCAGGATTGAGGGGGAAGAAATGGAAGTGCAGCTTTCCAGGTTCAAGGAAAGCAAAAAGCCCCAAGGAAGTAAGTTTCAGAATATTCCAAAAGGCTGGAGCAGAAAGAAAAATGATCCCTCAGCCAATCTGAGGGGTGAACCCTGATGGCAGGGGAGTGCATCTTACCTTGTTCACAAGAGACCAGCACAGGAGATCTGGGTGGGCAGACTGGACCTCCAGAAGCTGCCAAAGTCATCACCATTGGGCACAACAGCACACTTAGCAGCACTATAGGCTCAGAGCCCCAGAAACGGGCAAACTGAAACCCCAGGTAGAAGCACCTGGCTTTGGACTGGCTCTGCCATTGCCTTGGACAGAGACTGTTACTGTGATCACCTGTGTAGCAGAGGGCAGGTCTTGGTCCTCCATGAAAGATGTATAGCAGTTCATGTGGAACTAGTTGTGGCCCCATCTCACCATCACCATGCCCCACTGCTATCTGTAGGGCCAATACTGCCACCCTGCTGCCCTTCCACCCGCAGGGCCAGCCCCTCCTGGCTTAGCTGGGTTCAGTTAAATAGTTGGAGGGGTCCTTCTTCTCCAGGAGTAACACACCTTGCTCGGACTCTCCCTCTCCCACCTCTTATACTGGCATATGCCCAGCTGTATTGCTCAGGTTGGTCTTCAACTCCTGAGCTCAAGTGATCCTCCTGCCTTAGCCTCCCAAAGTGCTATTGCTTATGAGTCCACCAGACCCAGCCCAGAGTGTAGTTCTTATCAAATCTGTCTGGTGCCTCCACTATCTGCAACATCTATAGTCTGTTTTCTGTTGTTTGTGCTGTCCATGTTCTTACCTCCTTATGTGCCTGGCTGTCGTTACACAATGTACATTGTTTGTAAGTTTTTGTAGAAATAATTTAAGGCATCAACTGATAACCACCAAGTGAGCTTTTCATCAGTTGACCGTTATCTTATTTAAACTGTTTTCAAACACATCAAGTCTAGGTACAAGCTCCCATTTATGTGGAGGTGAGAGCTATCAGAAATTAACTAGGTTTGACTGAGCTCAGAGTCTGCAGACATGGCTGAAGAAATAAATAGGCAAGAGCATGAAAACATAAAACTCTTCTGAAGGCAAAAATTAGAGTTTACTATGTTTTGTCAACACACCATGTGCTGAGAGGCTGTGGCTATAGTATTTTAATTACCTCTGTACCCTCAGTACCCAGAGTTTATCCACATGAAGCATAGAACAGATATTTTAACAATAAAGGACTACTACGAATAAGTTTCTCTGGACTGTTTTAATCTATCCCTGGACTAATACAATACTGTCTTAATTACTGTATAACATTAACTTCTGATATCTAATATAGGAAATCTTTCCATTATTTTTGCTTCTGGTCCTGCTTGCTTCTATTGGCCCTTTGCATTTCCACATACTTGTTAGAATCATTTTATCAAATTTATAATAAAATAAGGAAAAAACTGGCTGGGATGATATTGGAATTTATTAAAGCAATAAATTAATTCCATGAGTGCCTGTTTCCTTATTTACACAGCTGCTTCTGTTCACCCTCATCTGGGATTAGATGCAGCAAATCAGCCTACTGTGTAGAGGGTCTCCTGCTAAATTTCCAGTAGAAGCCATTTTGGGACCCCCACTTCTGCCCACTTCACTTCCAAATGAGTCATATTAGCACACATGCAGCCCTCAGGGCAAAAGCAATTATGACTTCCCACCCCAAACGAGGGCAATGAAATGATACCATCTCTGCCATTTCCCTTGATAGGAATGAGAGAGGAACAGACATAAGGCAGAGCCACTTGGGTTTTGCATAATAAATCTCAAATCCTGAACTAGAATATTTAGTGTCTTTTAGAATAAAACCTTCCATCCCACTTGAGTTTTGAACATGAGGACATCATATTTCTGAACCAGTTATAACAAGAATGTCCTTGGCCAGGATGCAGCACCTGGAAAGCCAACACCAAGGCAGGAATTGTCATTCTATTTGGGCAGGCCTTCAATGGCAGCAGAGCTCAGTTTCTGATGGTTAAGTCAGTAGCACACAGACTTGAGGCTCACTGAACATAGGCCATGGGTCTCTTATGTGACTCTAGATGTCCTCATCACCTTGGCTGGAATGATGACTACTGCATTCTTGAAACTGGCCCTCCAGATGGCTAAGGAGCAGGATGAGGTACGAAGTGTGCCCAATGTGGCATGGAGAGGCACTGGAGGGCTGAATCGAGTAGGTGGCAGAAGAACAAGCTGCCTGGGTGATCTTGAGGAGTTGGCAAACAGGACCAGGGTGAGTATCTTACCCCTCTGAAATAAAGGGCCGAATCAACTCTGGGTTCAACAGTGACTCCTCAAGAGGCTGATCCACATGGAAGTCATGGACATGGGGGGGCCCTGGGTGGGCCTTGGGGGCCAGTCCCCCTGGACGCTGAGGAATCGGCAGCTCAGATGGGTGGGCAGGCAAAGGAGCTGTGAAGAAGTACTGATGCAAGAGGGCCTGGGGGTGGCAAGTAAAGAACAATAGAAAGAAATCAGTCACCTCCTGTCTTCAGGCTCAGACCAAAGGCAACTGTTAGACTCACTCCTTTAGCTCCTCATGTGCTCAGCTGACTTAGCAAACTTTTTCTGCAAGTCTAATATGTCTAGACTTTTTCATGGCCCTTCTGAATATCCTTCTTCTCCTATGGACCTATATGATTTCGGAGCAAGATGGCAGCTGAGTAACAGCTTCTGTGCAGCCAGACACAGTGAGTTTGGGGAGAGAAGACTCCAGACATCTCTGGTTGGTGGGATCTGTCCAGAAACTTCCCTTTGGTGACACAGGGAGTCAGTGAGAGATTTCTGGACCCCATGAGGAAGACAAAAGTGGTGGAAAACTGGCAAGTGGTAGGTGTGTTTGTTCAGTCAGAGGCTACCTGCAGCTGTAACCACAGCAACAGCAAGACTGCAAGCAGGAAAAGCCTTACCTGTGCGTTTTTGGGGACTTGGGCACTCAATTGAACTGCCTTGGGAGATCTTGGGCAGGTGTGCGGACGACTTTGGGCATTGTCTGGGGCCCACGACTGAGTTGCTAAACTGGAAAGGAGCTAATATCGTTCAGCTGTGGGCTGCCCACACATCCACTGTGGGGGAGCTGCCCCTGAATGTCTCAGGGTGGGGATTGGCTGGGAAACCTTAGGTGAGTAATCTAGCTACTGAACTGCCCAAAGGCAGGGACTGAGATGCTGGGGAAGAACGGAGATCTAAGTGTTTGGCAGACTACAGCCTTGGCCCTCAGGGGCATAGAGAGAAACTGGTTTTGGCACACTGGATAAGCGGGCAGCAATGCCAAGAGAGATCCCAGTGATAAGTGCTTTCCTTGGAAAGCTTCTGCTTAGCCAAGATTCACAGTTTGGAGTGTCTTTTAAGGGGGCTGAGAAGACATTTGGACTCCAAAGCCTGCAAGGTCTGAGAAATCAGCAGAGGCCTCCACTTTCTGTCTTGTACAGCTGTATCAACATTGTGATTAAAATTTCATACCTCAGAAGATCACCCATTGCCTGGATAATATTCAGCAGAATATAAATACTGTTTTGGTTTTTTGGTTTGGGGCTTTTTGTTTTGGGGGTCTTTTTTCTATCTTTCTTTTTTCTTTTCTTCTTAATTTCAACATTTTTCTCTATATTTTTCTTTTTCTTTCATTTCTGTTTTTTTCCTCACTATTCTAGTTTAAACATAATCTCTCATTTTTGTCTTCTTTAACAATTAGAACTTCATTTTTGCTAGTGTTTCTGCCCCTATTATTTGGTTCCCCCCCCCCCCAATTTTATCCCATAAGGGTTTTTGTTTGTTTGTTTTGGTTTATTTATACTATTTTTGTCCTTCCTCTCTACCTGGTGGAGGTGGAGTACTGTGTCTGATCAGACTAGTAAAGAGCTGCTAGCCTTAAGGGAACCACCAAACCCAGCACCCCCAGAGGCTGGGAGTTTTTAAGTTTGGGTCAAAGTGCCCTACTAAACACCTATATTACTCCTGTCTCCTTCTTTTGGTGCTTCTCTTCTTTTTGTCAATATTTCCTTTTACTCATCCCCACTTCTTTCTCTTTTTTCTTTCTTTTCAAATCTTTTTTCCCTTCCTGCTCTTCAATCTTCTCATCCTTCTTGTCTAAAGACTCATTAAAACCTTAGGCCAGAGACACAGTAACTTAAAGAGCAAGGAGGAAGTGAAAGGAAAATTAGGGCAAAAACACAGATATAAGAAAACACTCATGAAGAAGAATCAGCAGAAAAATCTTGGGAACATGAAATAACAGTCCAGAGCAACCTTTCAAGGGACCATGAGATAGCTACAGCAGAGGATTCCAACTATAAAGAAATGTTAGAAATGACAGAAGGGGAATTTAAAATACAGATGATGAAAACAATGAAGGAAATTGCTGAGAAAGTGGAAAACAACCAAAAGCAATGAAGGAAATTGCTGAGAAAGTGGAAAATAACCAAAAGGAAATCCAAAAACAGAATCAAATAAGAGATGAACAATATGAAGAATACAGAAAGGCTATAGCAGGGCTGAAGGAACTGAAGCAGTGAATTAGGGAAATTAAAGATGCAATATAAAGTATCAACAAAAGATTAGACCATGCAGAAGAAAGAATCTCAGGGGTAGAGGACAAAGCTCTTGAGATAACTGAGATAGTTAAAAAGGCAGAAAAGAAAAGAAAGCAGAACATTCACTGACAGAATTATGGGACTTTATGAGGTGTTCAAACATACAAGTTATAGGTATTCCAGAAGGGGAAGAAGAATGCTCCCGAAGAATGGAAGCCTCCAGAGAATATTATAAATGAAAATTCCCCAAATATCACCAAAGATTCTGACACACTCCATTCAGAAGGAAATGGGGCCCTTGGTCACCTCAACTCAAATAGAGCTTCTCCAAGACACATTGTGATGAACCTATCTAAAGTCAAGACAAAAGAAAAGATTTTGCAAGCTGCCAGGACTAAGTGTCAAATGACCTACAGGGGCAAATTCATCAGGGTGACCACAGACATCTCTAATGAAACTTTCCAAATAAGAAGACGATGGGCCTCTACCTTTAATCTACTTAAACAGAACAATTTCCAGCCCAGAATTCTATATCCCGCTAAGCTAAGCTTTAAAATTGATGGAGAAATCAAATCTTTTACTGATATGAAAACATTGAGGAAATCTGCCACAAGATCAGCTTTAAAAGGAAATACTTCAACCTGTTCTACACACTGACCATCACAATGGACTTTCAGCAAAGTAAACATCCAGAAATTAAAGGACAGAATCTAGCTTCCACAATGATGAAAAAGACAAAATTAAGCAATAGACTTTCACAAAATAAGATAAATAGAATGCTACCACACTTGTCAATTATCTCAGTAAATGTCAATGGCTTGAATTCCCCACTGAAGAGGCATAGATTGGCTGCCTGGATTAAAAAACATAAGCCATCTATTTGCTGTCTGCAGAAAACACACCTCATGTCAAAAGACAAATTAAAACTCAGAGTTAAGGGTTGTAAGTCAATTTTTCAGGCAAACGGAATTCAGAAAAAAAGAGGGGTTGCAATATTATTTTCAGATACATGTGGATTTAAAGCAAATAAAGTCAAAAAAGATAATGATAGTCACTTCACATAGGTCAAGGGAAAAATACAAGAGAAGACATTTAAATTCTAAATATTTATGCACCCAATTTAAATGCTCCCAGATTCTTGAAACAGACCTTACTTAGGCTGAGCAATACGATATCCTATAACACCATGATAACAGGGAACTTTAACACCCCTCTCTCCAACCTGGACAGATCCTCTAAACCAAAATTAAATGAAGATATAAGAGATTTAAATGAGACCCTCAAACAACTGTGCTTGATAGACGTATATAGAACACTCCCTCACATTGTCCCATGGAACATTCCATCATCTCATCGTCCCATGGAACATTCAACAAAATTGATCATATCCTAGAACACAAAACAAACCTCAACAGAATAAAAAGAACTGAAATTCTCCCTTGCATCTTTGCAGACTACAAGGCACTAAAAGTGGACTCCAACAAAAACCTTCAACCCCACACAAAGGCATGGAAGTTAAACAACATTATGCTGAATGAAAGTTGGGTGCAGAAAGAAATAAAAAAGGAAATCATTACCTTCCTTGACTATAACAACAATGAAGTCACAAGCTACCAAAACCTGTGGGATATAGCAAAAATAGTCCTAAGAGGAAAATGTATCGCTTTAGAAGCCTATATTCGAAAAACAGACAGAGAGCGCAACAACAAACTCATGAGCCATCTTAGGAATTGGAAAAAGAAGAATCTAAAGCTAAACCCACCAGAAGAAAAGAAATATCCAAAACTGAATTAGAGATCAATGAAATTGAAAACAAAAGAATCATTCAGAAAATTAATAAAACAAGGAGTTGGTTTTTTGAAAAAATAAATAAAATAGATAAACCTTTGGCCAGACTAACTAGAAATAAAAAAGTAAAATCTCTAGCAACTTCAATCAGAAATAATAAAGGGGAAATAACAACTGATGCCACAGAGATACAAGAGATTATCTCTGAATACTACCAGAAAATGTATGCCCAGAAATTTGACAATGTGAAGAAAATGGATCAATATTTGGAATTGTACCCTCTCCCTAATCTTAGCCCGGATGAAATACATCTCCTGAACAAACCAATTTCAAGTACTGAGATCAAAGAAACAATAAAAAAAACTCCCAACAAAAAAAAATGCCCTGCTCTGGATGGCTTCACACCAGAATTCTATCAAACCTTCAAAGAAGAGCTTATTCCCGTACTGCAGAAATTATTCCAAAAAGTTGAGGAGGAAGGAATCTTCCCTAACACGTTCTATGAAGCAAATATCACCCTGATATCAAAACCAGGAAAAGACCCAACTAAAAAGGAGAACTTTAGACTAATTTCACTAATGAATATAGATGCAAAAATTCTCAACAAAATCCTAGCCAAAAGATTATTATCCTAGCCAACAGCTTATCATTAAAAAAGTCATACAGCATGATCAAGTAGGGATGCAAGGCTAGTTTAACATACGCAAGTCCATAAACATTATTCACCATTATCAACAGAAGCAAAAACAAAGCCCATATGATCCTCTCAATAGTCTTTTCTAATTAGAACACTGAAGAGTTTAAGCATAGGTGGCACATTTCTTAAACTGATTGAAGCTATCTATGACAAACCCACAACTCATCTTTTATTGAATGGAGTTAAACTGAAAGCTTTTCCACTTAGAACTGGAACCAGACAAGGTTGTCCTCAGTCACCATTTACTTTTCAACATAGTGCTAGAAGTTCTAGCCAATACAATTAGGCAAGACAAGAAAATAAAGGGCATCCAAATGGGAGCAGAGGAGTGATGATATGATCTTATACTTAGAGAACCCCAAAGACTCAACCACAAGATTCCTGGAAGTCATCAAAAAATACAGTAATGTCTCAAGTCATAAAATCAATGTCCACAAGTCAGTAGCCTTTGTATATGCCAATAACAGCCAAGATGAGAGTCTGAGGACACAACTCCCTTCGCCATAGCCTCAAAGAAAACGAAATACCTAGGAATATTCCTAACAGAAGAGGTAAAAGACTTCTATAAAGAAAATCATGAAACCCTAAGAAAGGAAATAGATGGAGACTTTAAAAAAAGGAAGAACATGCCATGCTCATGGCTGGGAAGAATCAACATTGTTAAAATGTCTATACTTCCCAGAGCAATCTACCGATTCAACATCATCCCTATTAAATCCTATTTTCAAGACTTGGAAAAAATGATTCTGTATTTTGTATGGATCCGGAAAAAAAATCCACATAGCTAAGCAGTTCTTAGTAATAAAAACAAAGTCGGGGGCATCACCAAACCAGATTTTAGGCTGTACTACAAGGGCATAGCACTCAAGACAGCATGGTACTGGCACAAAAATAGACACATGAATTGAATAGAAAACGAGGAAATGAAACTAACGTCTTACAACCACCTAATCTTCGATAAAGCAAACAACAATGTACCCTGGGGGAAAGACTCCCTACTCAATAAATGGTGCTGTGAGAATCAGATATCCACACGTAAAAGACTGAAACCAGACTCGCACCTCTCTCCACTCACAAAAATTGATTCAGATAGATAAAGAACTTAAATTTGAGAGATAAAACAATAAAACTCCTCAAAGAAAGCAGGGGAAAAACACTAGAAAATATTGACCTGGGGAAAGACTTTATGAAGAAGACTGCCATGGCAACTGCAACAATGAAAATAAACAAATGGAATTTAATTAAACTGAAAAGTTTTGTACAGTTAAGGAGATAACCAAAGCAAATAGACAACTACACAATGGGAAAGGATATTTGTGTATTTTGAATCAGACAAAAGCTTAATAACTAGGATCTAAAGAGAACTTAAATTAATCCACATAAAAAAGCTAACAATCCCATCCATCAATGGAGAAGAGAGATTAATAGAACCTTCTCTCAAGAAGAGAAATGAATGGCTAACAGACATATGAAAAAATGCTCATCATCCCGAATTATTAGAGAAATGCAAATTAAAACCACCCTGAGATATCTAACCTCAGCAAGAATGGCCTATATCACAAATCTCAAAACTGCAGATGCTGGCGCAGATCTGGTGGAGAGAAAGGAACACTTTCACACTGCTGGTGGGACTGCAAACTAATACAACCTTTTTGGAAGGAAGTATGGAGAAAAATCAAAGAACTCAACCTAGACCTCCCTTTGAGCCTGACATCCCATTACTGGGCATCTACCCAGAAGGAAAAAAAAAAAAAAAAACCTTTTATTATAAAGAAACTTGTACTAGACTATTTATCACAGCTCAATTTACAATCACTAAAATGTGGAAACAGCCTAAATGCCCCTCAACCCAGGAAAGGATTGGCAACCTGTGGTATATGTATACCATGGAATACTATTCAGCCATTTAAAAAAATAGGAGATTTTGCAATATTTGTGCTAACCTGGATGGAGGTGGAACACATTATTCTTAGTGAAGCATCACAAGAATGGAGAAGCATGAACCCTATGATTCAACTTTGATATGAGGACAATTAATCAAAATTAATGACACGGTGGGGGTGGGGGAAGGGGAGAGCAGACAGAAAAGGTGGGATGGGGTGAGGGAAAGGAAAAGAAAAAAAAGAAAAGAAAATAGTGACTAATTCTCACATAAATTGGATTTAATTTTGACCAAAGTACATT
Organism: Arctocebus calabarensis; assembly: GCA_963573935.1. Lineage (NCBI taxonomy): Eukaryota > Metazoa > Chordata > Mammalia > Primates > Lorisidae > Arctocebus > Arctocebus calabarensis. The sequence continues at coordinate 19,818 of CAUYON010009021.1, forward strand.
ATTTGAATAATTTTTAATTCATCTTGTTAATATGTTGTTTAGGATATTGCATCCTCATTTATAAGTGAAATATGTGTATAATTTCCTTTTATAATTATTTTTTCCAATTTTAATATCAGGTATATTATGACAAAGTAAAACAATTTCTTCTTTTTTTATTGTCTATAAGATTTGGCATGATCTGTTTTTTGAAATTGTCTTCTATTTTTTTTTTTTTTTTATAGAGACAGAGTCTCACTTTATCGCCCTTGGCAGAGTGCCGTGGCATCCCACAGTTCACATCAACCTCCAACTCCTGAGCTTAGGCGATTCTCTTGCCTCAGACTCCCAAGTAGCTGGGACTACAGGCACCCACCCCAACGCTCAGCTATTTTTCTGTTTTTTGCAGTTGGGCCGAGGTCAGGTTTGACCTGCCACCTTCAGTGTAGGGGGCTGGCACCCTACCCGATGAACCACAGGTGCCTCCCTGTCTTCTATTTTTATTTATAAATATTATTTGTCTATTTCTTTGAGACTTTGAAAAAAAAAAAAAAAGAAGTTAACTGATGACTCCACACTGAACCTCACAGTCAAAGCATTCTATGATAGATGTACTTTTATCTGACAATGTGAATGTTATTTTTTTGCATTATTATTATTATTGCTCAATATTTTGTTGCAGCAATCATCTGACTTCTTTTCCAAATGTATTTATCTTCATTTGTTCTTTACAAGGTTTTCATTTCTAGTCCTTATCTTGAACATTGTTATTATTATTAAAATAATAAAAAGTTGACCTAATTTTCATCAACTGGACATGCAGCACACGTACTCCATGGAAGATCCTTATGTTGACCACCTACATATGTTGACCAGTTTTTACAGTCCACTGGGTAGTCAACTTACAGAGGTTCTGTAAGTTGGGATGAGGCGAGACACAGATTCTGGGAGGCAATCTAGGACAGCAGTGGTCAGAAGCTCTAGATGCACCATGGAGACAGAACCCACAGGAGCTGCTGACAGTGGGGACTGAAATGGTATGCACAAACACACACTGCTGGTGCTGAGTGCAGGGAAGGGACAGATGTTCCTGATGATGAGGCCTTGATATTCATCAGCCCATGGTTCCTGTAGTGTTCATCATCCTTGAGGGCCTTCCAGCCACAATCTGAGTTCTCCCTTCTAGGCCTCTGCTCGCCATTTCCCTGTTTAGCAGACACTTCCTCAAAACATACTAATGCTTAAATGTACCCTCTGCCAGAAAGCCTTGCTTAACCCCAAATTCAGCCCTGCCCTCCCTCCTGGAGCCCCCACAGCCTAACAGTACACCCTCTTATAACCTTTTGGGCCTGGAGCTACTTCATCACAGGGGACAGGAAACCTGTGCCAGGGCCCAGAATGATGTCCAGCATGGGTCATATGCTCAATAAATACATACTACAGGACTGAAAGAATCATTCCCCAGTAACTCTTGCTGTATTTGCCATATGCTCTGAGGCAGCCCAGGAGTAGCACACCCAGATAAGTGCTCTCCTGTAAGGTGAATATGATCCTCCAACAGTCACCCCCAGCCCCTTGGGGAACGCTGAGGATGTCCTCAGGGGTCTGCTCACAGGAGGCACACTTGCTCTGAAGCTTCTACCCCCTGGGTTCTGGGAACAACATAGACAACCCAGATACCTGGTTCTAGACCTTGCCCATCACAGGTTCTGAGGGTTGCTGACTTGATGAGGTCACGTGGTTGCCAAGTGCAGAGTATCAGGGCAATGGGAAGGGAGCTGAGAAAGCAGAGACCATGGTGTCTCACCCTACCTGGGAAGCTGCAATGCGCCGATGAGGAGGGTAGAGGAGGAACTGACCCAGCAGGTCCAAGGCCTGAGGAGAAGCATCTGGCAGCACCTCCTCCAGGGGCACAGGTGCCTGCTCCTTAAAGGAGATCTTGTTGTAGTCAGGAAGCTCAGTGATCTCCTGGGCAGGGGAGAACATATAATAAGAGTGGACATTCACCTTTGCCTTTGCTTCCAACTCTCTATCCCTTACATATCCTCACCCTCACTCATTGTTGTCCCCTTCCACCTCAGCATCATTCATTCACTCATCCACTGCTACATTCCTTCATCCATCCCCTTGCCCTCTCTGATGCTGGCTCTGTGCCATCTTCCTGAGATGACAGTGTGTGTGGACTAGAATGGAAAAGGGCAGAGGACAAGACCTGGACTGCCCCCAAAAAGTATGGTGAAAGGAAGAACCTCTGAGTTGGGCCAGAACAGCAGTCCAGGAGGGTTGGGGTGAGGTGAAAGAAGGTACATGGGAGGAAGCAGTCTCTTGTTATTGGGAAATGGAATGACCCTGACCCCAACCCACACCCTTCCCACCAAGGGCCCCTCAACAAACCGGCCAGACTTTAGAGCTGGGGGTCCCCAAGATGCGAAGAACACAGCAAAGCTGTTCAATGTCATTCTCACCAGGGAAAAGGGGGGACCCATTCAACAGCTCTCCCATGATGCAGCCCACGGCCCTGTGGACAAAGAGCCCCAAGCAATTCCTACCATGGCAAACAGACCTACCCACTATAGCCCCAACACCTCATCCCAGGGCAAGGGCCCAAAAGCCAGCCCTCAAAAAATCAAAGCCCCAACAATTCTGAGACTTCTCAGAGCCTCCTATTCTAGCACACATAGCTCATCTGCACTTTCTAGGGTAGAACTGCAAACCAGCCTCAAATCTCATTCGTGTGGGCACTGCCAACCATACTCCCCCCAACTAAAAGGCTCAGAGTCTTCGCACTCAGGGACACAGGCCTCTGATCATTCTGAGACATCACCTCTTAGGATCTAATACCTGCACATATCAGTTTAGACATGTCCCACCTTAAGCCTCTGACCAACTCACCAACTCCTCACCCAGCCCAGAGGCTTTCCACATAGGACCACCACTTTTGTCCCACCTGACCCCTACCTACCTCAAAACATCATGGTGAAGAACACCAGCCCCAGACTTCTCAGACACCCAATCCATGGAAGACATCCTCAACCTATAGCTCTTATCAGGGGAAAAAGACATCTAACAGCTCAGAGACCTTAGGGCTTAGGAGAAATCTAAGACTCACATTACCCCATCCCCACCACAGGGGTCTCACCACAAATCCACACCCTGGTCATACTGGCGGGCACCATACAGAAGTTCAGGGGCTCGGTACCACCTGTGAGGAAGAGGGCTGGTGGTCATAGCCAGGCCACTAGGCTGAAAGGAAGATGCCCCAAAAGGTTATCCCAGCTCCACACCAACCCCACAAGCTATATTTGGACAAAAGGTCCTCAAGTCTCTCTTTCCCAGCAAAAAAAGGTAGAAAAGATCCAGCCTTCCCTACCTGGTGGCCACCTGGTGTGTGTAGAGGCGGCTGCCATCTGGGGAAAAGACTCGGGCCAAGCCAAAGTCTGCTATCTTGAGCTGGCCTGAGGCGCTAATGAGCAGGTTGGCAGGTTTCAGGTCCTGGGGGTATCAAAAGAAGCGTCAGTCCCTTAAATCTTGCACAGGACATTGGGACAGGGATAGGTTGTCAGGCTGACCACCCAGGTCAGCCCCATGCCCCACAGCCTGCAGGGCCATGCCCCAGTTCCTTACCTGGAAGCCCTAACCACATTTGTCCCCACTCTGACCACACCTTCTTCAAGGGCAAGTTACCCTCAAGCCAAATGAGCCCCCCAAGGTTGCCCAGGCTGGGACTGACCCGATGCACAATGTTGTTTGCATGGCAAAAGGCAACACCCTTGAGTAGCATCTGCAGGTAGCTCTTGACTTGTGCCTGGGCCAGTGGCCTCTGGGCATGGCGCACTACTTCAGCCAGATCTGACAGCATGAACTCGAAGGCCAGCACAAAACCTGCACCATGTGGAAACACAGCCTTCAACTGCACCACCTGAGGGAAAGATATCTCATTAGTCCTCAGACTGACATCACCAGACTCTATGACCCCAAGACTCCTAGTCAGTGCCCTAACAAAGGACCAAGCAGTCAGATCCCTATTTTAACTCTCCATGACCATTCATGGGAAAGACCTAAAGAAGGTCACTTAGTGGCAGTATCTGGTCCCCCAACCCAGACCACCTGAAAATCATGTGGATGGATACATATGAACACAGATCTCCTATTTCTTCTAAAGTCATTAAATCCCAGACCAAGGAATTCACTCCTTTCCCAGTGCTGTACCAGCTGGAGACATCACCCACACTGAGATCACCACTATCAGAGGGGCCAAGCTTCACAGAGCAGAGAGCTGTAAGACAAGGACTCAAAGGGACTTACAGCAAAGGGAACACTCCTCTGCCTTAGGAGTCTGAGTGGCCACAGGGTAAACAGGGGCCATAGGGAGAAACAGTGAGAAAAAGAGGAGAAAATGGGATGGGGAGCTGAAGAAACACACCCTTCAGGGCAGCCAGAAGTACTCCTCTGCCTCACAGGTCGGACCTGCCACAGGGTACACTAGGGGTCATGAGAGGAAGCAGCAGTAATGTCAGGACAACTGTGCAGAGATAAAGGCGCAGGGATTAGCAAATAAATGAATGAATGGAATACGTTCAGGTTGTGATAAGCACAAGACAGAAATATAAGAGTACTATAGAGTGATTCTGAGTGACGAAAGGGATAATTTATTTAGATGCAGTGGAGTCATGGAAGGGCTAGACAAGAAGCCATTTAGGTGTAACTCTGGGAAGAAGCTATGAGCTGGGGTAACAAAGAGTCCAAGGCCCTGAGGCTGGCACCAAACGAGGCTGGAGGGACTTAAGAATGTGAGGTGGTTTAGGGGAAGGATGTGTCTGCATTGGTTTGTACTCCCATGGCCTAGGTCACTACTGGTCACTAGAGCAATGCTAAGAATATGTGTTGAATGAGAGAAATAGGAGATGCCAGCTGGTGGGCACATGGTGATGGTGCTCTAAGTGTAAGGAGAAGTCAACATGGCTGTTTAAGCAGAGGAGTAGATGATTTTACATATATTTCTGACAGAACCCTATGGACTGTGGCTGGGGAGAGCAGTATGGAGGCTGCTCTGCTGTTGCTCTGCTGAGTGGTGACAATAACCTGGGCTAGGGGGAAATCTGGAGTATATTTTAAAGAGAGTCTTCAGGATTACTGATCTACCAGATGTGGGGACCATGTCACCAGCCTCTTTATGGATCTTCCTCCACTTATCCCACATATGCTATTTGGAAGGCTTTCATTAGTATACAATCATTTTACAAATCAAAACACAAACATATGGGGTGGTGCCTGTGGCTCAAAGGAATAGGGCACCGGCCCCATATTCCGGAGGTGGTGGGTTCAAACCCAGCCCTGGACAAAAACTGCAAAAAAACCCAAACAAACAAAAAAAACAAAAAACCAAGTATATGTTCAGAGAAGACACAAGATTAAAAGGAAAAAAAGAAACAAGTGAAAAAACCACTTTTTTCTAGTAAATCTTAGTAAATCTAGTAAATCTTAGAGTGTATTCTGTGAAACTTTACAACTGATACGGTACACACAAATATAAATATTTTCAAATAAAACCCAGGTGTCACAGAGTTTTATAACATGCTTTTGTCACCACATTTGGCTCCACAGGACAACAAATGTAAGTCAGAGATCACAGAAATCAAACTTTGTCACTTTCTGGGAAGTTGAGTACATTCCCTACTCTAAGAGAGTAGGAGTACAAGAGTACTGATGCTGCCACCCTCCTGTTACCCTGTCATAGCACAAACTATATCAGTTTGGTCCTGATATCTCTGTCTATCCCCATTACTACATTTAAGTTCTCAGGAGCCTGACTAGAAAGAACTGTGTTCCTCCCAGTGTTACCAGTGCCCTGTACAGGGTAGGGTCTACTGGAGGCTCCAAGGGAAGAATTCTGAACTCCTCACCAGACCTGTGCCAAGTCCTCCACTGACCATCTAAGGGGACATGAGCTTTTGATTTCCTCCCCTTGCTTAAGAAAAGGAGATCCTAAAATCTGCCTTGCAGAGTAGTCAAGAAGAGTCAGTATGACAATGTACATAAAGCATTTACCATAGTCTGCAGAAGATATGAGGATCTCCAACAGGTGCTAATTGTCGTCATTAGAAATCACTAAATATTTTGAGGAAAAAAGTAAGCTAGTGATTGAATGATTGAGTACATAATGAACTAGATGGGCAAATGAAAAAGTGACAAGTAAGGAATGAAATAATTAGGTTAATGGTTAACAAGTGGGGAAAAAAGGGCAAAAATAGTGGTTAGGAGGCAGATGGCTGAGTAAAGTGGCTGATTGACAAAGGTGAGGACATCTCTGAAAGCTAGTAAAGGGTAAGTGGGTAAAAGAAGGGAGTGAAATGAGGAAAGGAGGGCTATGCCTCAGAACCCTCCCGCTCCTCACTCACATAGGGACTGTCCTCAATCTCCTGCAGAGCCTTGATCTCCCGCAAGGCCTGGTTGGGGATGCCATCCTCCAGTCGCCGCAAGGCTACCTTCTTGAGCGCGACTATCTCCCCAGTCTGCAGAAGAAAACGCAGACATTGCCATTGGAAAATAGAAAAAGAGGAGGAGAGAAAGAGGGAGGAGGGACTGGAGAAACACACACCCCCGGGGTGGCCAGAAGCACTCCTCTGCCTCACAGGTCTGAGCCGCCACAGTGTACGGAGGGGACATGAGAGGAAGCGGCAGTGATGTCAGGACAACTGTGAAGAGAGAAAGGCGCAACTGCCCAAATGAGGTACAGAAAACGGGTAAATCCTAAAAATTGTACTGAATGTTAAAAACATAGGAAACCGAAGCAGTGTGAGCGTTAAGCAGGAGCAGGAGAGAGCACACCCGCACCAGCCTGCCGGCCGCGGTAAGACCTCACCTCCACATGCTTGGCCTTGAAAACGATGCCGTGGGCGCCCTCCCCGATTCGGCCCAGTATGCAGTACTGGTCCATGCGGCTCAGTTCGTGGCCAGGCGCCACCTGAGCTCCCAAATCCCACCGCTCCGCCCTCCAGCCTTCAGAGCGAACTCAGACGCGGTTGCCTAGCAACGGAGCACTCAGCAAATGTTCAGGGCGGGGGCCGAGCCGCAGGGGCCACTGGACCGAGAGAACAAGTTGCATTCAGTCAGTGAAGGGCGCTGCGGCTTGAGTGCGCCTTTTCCTGGCCCTCCGCTGTCACGCAGCAGTGTGCTTAACTCAACATAGGTCACCCACGCGCCGAGAGTGGGACAGCGGCAGGAACCTCAGAGCAATGGCTCCCGGCGCGTCCTCCATGCGTCAAGCGGATGTCAGTCACGTGATAAGTGACGCTACATCCGCAGCCAAGCGGGAAGGACGCCTTTTTCCCGCAGGCGGAAGCTCTACACCGGTGCCGACTTCCGCAACATGCCGCGTCATCAATATTATTACTATTTCAGTACTACCAAAAATAATCTACGGATTACTGCAATTTCCATGGCATTGTTTTTGTTACAGAATTAGAAAAAAATCTCTTTCTAAAATTCATATGAGGTTGGTTATAGTGGCTCATGCCTATAATCCCAGCACTAAGGAAGGCTGAGACAGGAGAATAACCTGAGGTCAGGATTTTGAGACCAGCTGAGGTACCCTAATAAAAAAAATTTTTTTTAGCCAGGCATGGTGGCATGTGCTTGTAGTCCTAACTACTTGCAAGGCTGAATTAGATGGAAGAATTGCCTGAGCCCAGGAGTTGAAGGCTATAGGAAGCCATGATCACACCATTGCCCTTCAGCTTGGGTAACAGGATAAGACTATGTTACAAAAAATAAAAATAAAACTCATATAAAATCTGAAGGGGCCAATCTTGGAAAAGAACAAACTTGAAGATCTTACTTGTCCAACTTACCCAGATTTAAAGCTTACTATAAACTACAGTAATCAAAACTGTGTGGTAATGACATAAAAGCAGATAGACAAATGAAATAAAACAGAGGACACAGAAACAAACTGTCAGGTACATGGCCAAATAATTTTCAACAAAGGTGAGAAGACCATTCAATGGGGGAAATGACAGACTCTTCAATAACTGATGGTGGAAAAAACTGGAGATCTACCTGCAAAAAATGTGGTTGTATACCATATACAAAATTAACTCAAAATGTATTAAAGTCCTAATTGTAGGAGGTAAAAGTTTAAAACTTCTAGAAGAAAGCATGGGAAAATCTTCCTGACATTGGGTTTGGCAATGGCTACTTGCCATGGGCAACAAAAGTAATAACTAACAGGCACATTGAATTTCATCAAAAGATACAATAAAAAAAAAAAAAAGACAGTCTATGGAAAGGGAGATTTAGAAATCTGAGTGAACCTCAAATAAGATAAATCTAAAGGAAATATGACCCAACAAGAAATTCACTTCACCTATAACAACACAGATACTTTGAAAGTAAAAGGGTTAAAGGGAAAGATAGGCCAACAAGATGAACCTGGCACATAAAGTAATGACAGAATGTAAGAAATTATAAAAAAAAAAAAAAAGAAGTGATGGGGGTATGTCACAGAGACACAGGAGCCAACTGAAAGAGCTCCCAATGGCCAAAACTGGAACAATTTCACCAAGAAAATAATATTGTATTGGATTATTATGCAAAGCATCAAATAAATATTCATAAGTTCATCCTTATATAAATTATTGAATCAAAAATAAAGGATAAAGCATAATAGAAAACATGCTGTACAGAATTACAAATAATTTATGTAATACTCTATCAGGTGTGACATAACTCCCCACATCCTAGGTGTGGGCTGCTTACTTTCATAGTCCCTTACTTTCAAAGAGTTCAGTATGGAAAGGGAGTAGAAAGACTATGTAGTGAAGAAACCTAAAACACATTACCTCAGCCAGGTGATCAAGATTAACATCAATAGTGATAATTCATATTGATATATGTATCATCCATATGTAAAGAAAATGGTACTTTACCTCTGTGGTCTTTCTCCTGAAATCCCATCAGATTTGTCTGATGTTTTGTAGAAATTTGCTAGCTGTGGTTTGAATATGATTTGTTTAGCCCACCCAGACTCTGGTTGAAATTTGTTCCCCAGGCTCAGCACCTGTAGCTCAAGCTGCTACGGCGCCAGCAGATGCCACATACACCAGAGCTGCTTCAAATCCAGCCTGGGCCCACCAAACAACAATGACAACTACAACCAAAAAAATAGCCGGACGTTGTGGCTGGTACTTGTAGTCCCAGCTGCTCGGGAGGCTGAGGCAGGAGAATTGCTTAAGCCCAAGAGTTGGAGGTTGCTGTGAGCTGTGATGCCACAACACTCTACCCAGGGCAACAACTTGAGACTCTGTCTCAAAAAAAAAAAAGGAAAAAAATTTTTAAAAAGAAATTTGATACCCAGAGTTGGAGGTGGGGCCTTGTGAGGGGTCTGGGGATCATGAGAATAAGTCCATCATGAGTGGTTTGATGCCATTCTTATGGGAGGAGTGAGTTCTCATTCTCAGCTTACCCAAAATTGATTGTCAGTAAGTGCTTAGCTTCTCTTTCTCTCTCTTGCTTCCACACTGTCACCATTTTGTAATGGACTCCAGGACCAAACACAAAATGAGACATCCCCATATACACTTTCTCTATAGCTTTCTTAGGTTTTTTATTGGCAGGCCAGTGGGGCTCAATGACCAGAACAGTATAATCTCTCTGTTTAACTAACCCTTTTGCCTTTTGAGTTGTCTCCCAGAAAAGGCAGATGCTTTGTAGAATAGGAATACTGAGACTCACCTTCCATCATCAACCTATGACTTCTAAGTAAGACCTCCGACATAGCAAGACTCACCATCCATCACTAACCTGTGACTTCTGAATTAGACCGTCTGCACACATTACTTTCAACATAACCTGTCCCAATTCATGCAACTACCTTCTTGAACTTCATATAGAAACCTCTACCCTCAGTTGGTGGAGAGACAGACTTAAGGCCATTGTCCTTTCTCCCTGGTCATGTCATTTTTAATGTTACCTTTCTCCCTTGGCACTCCTTATTGTCTCAATAACTGGCTTCATGTTTGGGGATTAACTGGATCTATACCAGAATTCCCTTGTGGGTTTGGTACCAAATATTGGTGGCTTACACAGTAACTTGTTACTTGTGGCCTGGTGGCTGCAGGGTGAGGAGAATCTTGAAAGCCTCCCTAGCAACTACCCGGCTAACTTTCTTCTGGAGATTGGTTTGAGTTTCTCCTCTTGACACCAGTTTCAAGAACACCCTTGATTGTCTCAGAAGAATGGATACCTGGATCTTGGCATTTACATCTGGATGAGTGAGGGCTATTTGAAGGTACCATGCAGTAAAGAACACCATTCTCAATTTTGAGAATTCTGAGGAGATTCCCATTTGATTTGGGGTAGAAAAGTCCCATCCATTCAAAAGAGTGGGAACTGCTATGTTTCTGTTTGACATTCCCCACACTTATTTGTTGGAACTATAATCCTTTTGGTGGATATTGAATGGTCATGTGAGCTGATGTGTGTGTATGGCCGTGGGAAATCAGAATTCTTACATCCCTTAGGATTGAATTTTTCAAAACCCATATGAGTAGAGTTATGAGCTTATGAAAAAGAAGAAAATTGTTTTTTTCTATAATATTCTTTCCCCCCAGTACTCTCTCAAGGCTGGAGAAATATAGCCCCTTAATGGATCATTAAACTATAATACTATTCTTCATTTACATTTATTCTGTCATTGTGCTGGGAAATGGGATAAAATCTCTTATGTACAGTCTTTTATGCGTCTTTGTCAAAACAAGCCAGGCCATAGTAAATGTAAGATTTTAATGCAGAGGACAGAAGCCTTCAAAAAGATCAGAAAGTGAGAATTTAAACCTAATAACCCCATTCTGCCAACAGAGGGTAATTCTTCTGAAAAGGACTGTGGGCAACTGCCACATGGGCTGTAGCTCCAGCTGTAGCCTCCAGAACTTCAACTCCTTCTGGCAATCCCTTTCTTTGCCCTCCTATTCCTCCTTATGAGCCCATGAGTACTATGACTTGGCCTTAATCAAAGTAGATGGTTCAAAACATGGTGTGGATTATCCATGAGCCTTGTTCCTCTGAGACTTGTGAAAAGCCACCCTCTGCCCACTGGTGTGTAAAGGAGACTGGAATGGTGGGACAAGTCAACTTGGGTATAAGATTACAGGAAGACTTAGAGAGGCATCCTTGAGTGGAATCTGGTGATGACATATCATGATTTCTTAGTTCCCTACCAGCTGCAGCAGGAATTAACCCAGTGAGTGTTTTCCAATAAAATGCATCCAAGTGAGATTGACTTCTCATTTTAGAGTGGCACTTATCCCATTATGAAGGAGCACATTTTGTCCTTAGGAAAACCATTTGGAATACTCAGTCATCTGGTAACAGAAATAGCTCTGGTTTTCATCAAATCCTTTGACTACACTACTAATTACATCCCTATTACTTGGATCAGTGGATTACAAACTCATAACTTACATTATACATAACAACCTCACCTAACAATGTTCAGATGTTATCTTACTAAAATGGTAATATTTAAGGTTGAGTCTGTGAAAGTATTTTAGTAAGCCCATTTATATTAAACCAGATGCCTAAGTTAGAAACAGAAAAAAAAATTATGGATAAGTTGTTTTCATAAGAAAAGAATGAATTTTTTTTTTTTTTTTTTTTTGTAGAGACAGAGTCTCACTTAATTGCCCTGGGTAGAGTGCCGTGGCGTCACACTGCTCACAGCAACTTCCAGCTCTTCGGCTTAAGCGATTCTCTTGCCTCAGCCTCCCTAGTAGCTGGGACTACAGGCGCCCGCCACAGCGCCCGGCTATTTTTTTGTTTTGCA
>CAUYON010009022.1:0-13208 GCA_963573935.1 Arctocebus calabarensis
TAAGATTAGCCCACATGACAAAAATCCCAAAACCAGAGATGTTGGTGTGGATGTGGAGAAAAGGTAACAATTCTACACTGCTCGTAGGAATGCACACTAATATGTTCCTTTTGGAAGGATGTTTGGAGAGCACTTAGAGATCTAAAAATAGACTTTCCATTTGACTCTATAATTCCTTTACTAGGTATATGCCCAGAAGACCAAAAATCACATCATAACAAAGACACCTGTACCAGAATGTTTACTGCAGCCCAATTCATAATTGCTAAGTCATGGAAGAAGCCCAAGTGCCCATCGACCCACGAATAGATTAATAAATTGTGGTACATGTATACCTTGGAATCCTATGCAGCCTTAAAGAAAGATGAAGACTTTACTTCTTTCATGTTTACATGGATGGAGCTGGAACATATTCTTCCTAGCAAAGTATCTCAAGAATGGAAGAAAAAGTATCCAATGTACTCATCCCTACTATGAAGCTAATTTAAAGGTTTCATATGAAAGCTATAATCTAACTATAGCACAAGAGTAAAGGAAGGGAGGGGAGGGGGGACTTTGGGGTAGAGGGAGGGTAATTGGTGGGGCCACACCTATGATGCTTCTTAGAAGGGTACATGCAAAACTTACTAAATGCAAGATACCATTGTCTTCATACAATGACTAAGAAAATGCCATGAATGGTATGTTAAACAGTTTGATGAAAACATTTTGGGTTGTATATGAAGCCAGCACATTGTACCCCTTGATTGCACTAATGTACGCAGCCATGTTTTAATAAAAAAGTGATAATTTTGATATTTAAAAAAAAAATTAAGCTAATAGATTCTTTTCCCCTCCAAAGTTTTTGATTTTCCATCTCATTACTACCTTTGAGGAATAACTTAGTGGGGTAGGAACAACCGGTTCTCAATGTCACAATTAACTCATCTTCTGAAATCCTCTGCTCAAAAGATGCGTACTAACAAAGCATCCATGGTTGACTTAAAACTAGTAAACTCTAACTTGGACTATGAGAAATATTACTTTTCATTTTTCTAGTGTAGATGACACACAAGCATGTGCACACACATGCATGTATACACACTTTAAGCCTTTTAAACAATCAATGTTGCATATTCAGTGAATGCCTGAATACAAGATGTTCAGCATTTTTAATTCTCCTGATAATATTGCACAGATATCCATTTGAAATTGTTCTTTACTCTGTTGGATTTAAAAATAAACTGAGCATTTATTTCTTTGTATTCCATTGATTTCTCTGTGCATTTACATTTCTATTTGTAAGGCATATAAATAATGGAAATATCATCTTATTGGACATTGTAGTTCTCAATCTACAAACTTTTAGTTTACACTTGTTATTGGAAACACTGTTATTATGATATTGGCAAAATATGGGGGAAGGAAGATAAATTTATAGTTTACTAAATGTCTTCATTTGGAGATGTAGGCAATCTCGGAAGGTTGAAAGTTCTATGGAAGCAAGTGGCCATATAATAGCAAATAAATGTTTTAGCTTGAAATTGCTCACATACTACAATGATTCCATTTCCTTTCTATTGGATGTTATTTTCTGAAGATGAATGTTTGCTAATTTGGCTCTCTGTCAGATTATCACTTGATGTAGTATTATTATGTGGCTCTACAGCTTTCTTCAGGTCATTAGATTTAATCCCAAAGTGTAAATTTAGGAATGTTTGTTATATTTCAACATACAAATGTGGCTCTATCCTGTTCTTTGACCCACTACTTGGGGAATGAGACTCTACGGAAATAGAATAAGTAATAAAGCAATAATCTCCATTATTAGAAAGTCCTCATTCATTAAAGAGGCCAGGTACTAGCTACCTTTAAAGATGGCTTACTAGGACATTGATATGTAATGACAGTGCTGAGAAATCAATGATAACCACATATCCCTGGGAGGCTGACATATTAGAATGGAGGGTATATACCTATTTGGAAGTTCCAAGGAAACAGTCTCCCTCTTACATTGACAAAAGAAAAGTAAATCACTGCAAATATTGCTTTAGAAAGAATCTGGCAGGATCTATTGAAATGTGAAAATGCACACAAGTTTTGATGTCATTTTCACTGCTATATTTCTATTACACAGATAGAAAGAAATGGTATATATGTATACTCAAATGTATTCTTTGTAGTGGCCAAAACTCACACACAACACAACAGAACAAAGACATAAAATAAGAGAAATATGGTATATTATTATGCAGTTATTTAAAAATAAGATCTTTAGCTGCCCTCTAAAATGAATGTCCTTGAAGTATAATTAAGATTGCAAACACACTGTAAAAAAAAAAAGTAAAGATTGTCCTGTTCACAATATCTATGTGTGTGTATATTATATGTATATATGTATGTATATTATATGTATATATGTATATATAGAGAGAGAGAAATTGTTATGTGTACTATTTCTGTACACAATCATAAAGTCTTGGGCAGCACCTGTGGTTCAAGAAGGACGATGCTGGCCCCATATGTGAGAGGTGGCAGGTTCAAACCCAGCCCCAGCCAAAAAAACTGCAAAAAATATATATATATACAAAAATTAAAAAAAAAATAAAGTCTTTATAGTGACAGAAAACAGGATTTTATTGTTTTCTTTATGTATTTCTGAATTATTTAGCCCTATGTGCTAAGAATATATTAATTTGAAAATTAAAAGTAGACTACAAAGGAAGATAGCCTCCACATTGTTTTGTATTACCTCCTACACTATACTCCCATAATGTGGTTGGAAAAGCTTCCAAATGTTTACTAGGACATTCATAAAAGAATATAGGATTTAGGAATGGCACTACTGAAGTGGGGTTTACAGATCATTTCATGAAGATAAGATATAGAGTTTCCTTTTAAGTCCAATAGTCTCTATAATTTTTGAGGAATTCACTCTCATATCTACTTTCAATGTTTCTATTATCACCATTTCCCGTGGTATATTTCCTGTTCAACCATTTCCTCTTAAATTCAGACTACTTCACAAGTCCACACACGTTACTTGGAACTCCTCAAAAAAGTTGTTTCTACCTCTTAACCACTACTTCATTGAGCACATCATCATCAGAATTTTTTTCTTCATAATCTACTGAAATTATTCTTGTTATAATCCCATTGACTTATATAACTTAAATCTAGTTGTGTGTTCTTAGACTCTCTCTTGTTTGAATAAGGAGTAATATTTAGTTCAGTTTATTACTCCATCTTCCCTGAAACATTCCTTTTCTTTTTCTCTGCCTTTCACATGTTCATCTACTTATATAGAGGAAACCCTATATCTTTGTCTTCATGAAAGGATCTGTAAACCCCACTTCAGTAGTGCCATTCATAAATCCTATATTCTTTTATGAATGTCCTCGTGAACATTTGGAAGCTTTTCCAACCACATTATGGGACTCAGAACGATGGTAGCTATCTTTTAAGGATGGCAATAGCAATTGCCATATCAAATATGGTAGAGCAGAAAAATAAAAACTACTTTGGCCTTGATGGTGCAGTAGAGTTCCTAAATTTATTAACTCTCAAATTGTTCATCTCTGAATTTCTTGTTACATGTTATTCTAATTATTGAAAATACCTTCAATTGGCCCTTCTGTTACTTGTAACTAAAGTCACTTTAATTGATTTACTTCCAAATATATTCTTTTGGTTCACACTTCCATGCTATGCTACACATTCCATATCCAACTGCCTACTGCAAATCCCCACATGGATGTTTAAGAAAAATTTTAAATTAAACATGTTTCAAAGATAACTGTTTAACACAGCCTCCTGAAACTTGCTCACCCCCAGCTTCCTTTCATTTAATAAATTATACCAAAATTTACCTGAAAGTTTTAGTTTCTTCCTTTTCTTTAATGTCTGCTATAAAATTCACCTGCAATACTGCTGACTTTATTTTAAATTACAGTAGTCCTCTCTGACTTATTGAGATACAGTCCAAACCTCCCAGGGAATGCCTGAAACCATGAATAGTACCAAACCCTATATACACTATTCTTTTTCCTATACATACATACCTATAAGAGTTTAATTTATAAATTAAGCACAGTACGAGATTAACAACAATAACTAAGAATAAAATAGAACAGTTATAATAATATGCTATGATAAAATTATCTCTCAAAATATTTTATTTTATTATACTTACCCTTCTTCTTGTGATGATGTGAGATGAGTAAATGCCTATGTGAAGAGATAAAGCGAGGCGAAAGACACAGGCAATGTGACCTGATAGAAAATTGCAGAAATAAGGAATTCATAAACTTTAAAATGCATGCCATTCTGAATAGCATGCTTAAATTATAAATTTTTCACCCCCTGTGCTGTCCCGTTCAGATTTTTGTATGGTCACTTAGTAGCTGTCTCAATTATCAGATGGTCTGTGGTGGTTTCCCAATGTTCATGTTATTTTACTTGATAACGGTCCCAAAGTTCAAGAGTAGTGATTTTTGGACTGTGGTGGATCACTGGCAAATGAAACCTCAGAAAGAGGAACTGATAATAAGGACAGACTACTGTATGTACTGGGTCAAACTACCTCTCATTAATTTCATTACTATGTATTATTCATGGAGACATCAAGCTATTTTATACCCATAACCTCACCAACTTACTTTTTTGTGGTTAGAATGTTAAAATCTATTCTATTAGCCATTTTGAAATATACAATATGTTACAATTGACTGAGATTACCCTTTAATGTAACAGCTCACTAAAACTTACTCCAGTTACATTGAAATTTTATATAATTTAACCCTATGGGAACCACCCTTCTGCCATGTCTTTTTTTTTTGTCTTTTTTGATACACCGTCTCACTATATCCCCATTTTTTTTTATTTCATGACTTTCTTAAAATTCAGAATATTTCAGGGGTAAAAATGCTTTGGTTACACAAATTGATTTTCTACAGCTGAGCCAAATTTATTAAGTGTGTCCCTCACTCAGGTAGTATGCATTGTACCCATTAAGAGTCACTTTACCCCTTCCCTGCTTGTTTTTGGTTAACATTTACTACCAAATGTGCAAATGGGTATCTGTCAAGTAGTTACATTTTAGTATTAAGTACATTATTTGTTGTTGTTTTTTATTTTGTTTTGTTTCCATTCTTCTGAAATTTCCCTTAGAAGAATGATCTACAGTTCTATCCAGGTTGTTACAAAGGGTATTAGTTCAGCATTGTTTTTGTGCTTGCGTAGAACTTCATGGGGTACATGTTATTAATCCATTGATGTAATGAAAGGCACTCTGGTTGGTTCCACTTTGGTTGCAATTGTTAATTGTACTGCTCTAAATAAAATAGTTGAGTAAGTACACATGTGTTTTTGGTAAAATGACTTTTTCCTTTTGGGTAACTACCCAATATTGGACATGCTGGATCAAATGGTAAGTAAACTTTTAGTTCTTTAAGGTATCTTCATGAATCTATGATTTTCCATACAGATTGTACAAATTTGGAGTCACATCAACAGTGAATAACTGTTCTTTTCTCTCCATATCCACACCAACATCTGTTTGGGGGAATTTTTATAAAAGCCATTTGCAGTGGACACCTCATTGTAGTTTTCATTTACACTTATCTGAAGATTAGAGATGTTGAGCATTTTGTCATATGTTTTTTGGCCATTAGTCCATCTCCTTTTGAAAGCACATGTTGATGTATTTTACCCACATTTTCATTAGTGATTTGATTTTTTCTTGGTGATTTTCTTTAGTTTTTAATAGATTCTGGTTATCAGTCCTTTAAAAGTTGTGTAGAACACAAAATATTTCCTCCCATCTGTAGGTTGCCTATTTGCTCTATTGATTGTTACCTTGGCTATGCTGAAGCTTTTAATTTAATCAGATGTCATTTGTTAACCTTTGCTGTTGCTAAAACAGCCTTTGGGGTATTCTTCACAAATTCGTTGTTTAGGCTGATATTTGCAAGATTTTTTCAACATTTTTTTCTGGAAGCCTTATAAGCTAATGCCTTAGGTTTAGGTTTGTTATCCATCATGCCTGCATTTTTATGAGTAGTGAGAGGTGCAGATCCTGTTGCCCACTTAGTCAAATTATTCATTTTCTTGCTATTGAATTGTTTCAGTTGCTTACATATATGTTGAATATTAGCCACTTACCAGAAATAAGATCTGCAAATATTCTCTCCAAAACCATGGTCTGTTTCTTTACTCTGTTAATTGTTTCCTTTGCTGTGCAGAAGCTGTTTTGTTTGATGCAGTCTCATTTATCTATTTTAGTTTTGTTCCCCTTGCTTTGGAGTCCATTCAAAAACTAATTGCGAAGCGCAACATTGTGGAACTTTCCCTCTATGTTTTCTTCTAGTAGTTTTGCAGTTTCTGCTCTTACATTTAAGTACTTTATATATTTCCAATTGATGTTTACCTATGATTAAGATAAGGGTTTTAATTCATTTTTCTACATGTGAATGACCAGTTTTCCCAACACCATTTATAGACGAGACTGTCCTTTCTCCATTGTGTGCTCTTGAAACTTTATTGAAACGAATTGACCATACATACTTGGGTTTATTTCTAGGTTTTCTATCCTGTTCTATTGGTATTTATATCTGATTTTAAGGCAGTATCATACCATTTTTTGATTACAATAGCTCTATAATGTATTTTGAAATCAGAGAGTGTGATGCCTCCAGCTTTATTCTTTTTTCTCAGAATTACTTTGGCTATTCTGGTTTTTTTGTGGTTCCATATAAATTATAGGAGTGTTTTTGTCTATCTTTGTGAAAAAAAATTGCATTAAGATTTAATGAGAATTTAATTAAATCTGTAAATAACTTTGGAATTATGAACATCTTCAGGGTATTAATTTGTTAATTAAATCCATGAACGTGAGGTATTTTTCTATTTACTTGTGTTGCATCAATTTCTTTTATCAAATGTTTTATGGTTTTTATTGTATATACGTTTTATGTATTTATTTATGTTTGCTCCCAAATTTTATCTATTTTGAGCTATTTTAAATAAATTGTTTTCTTAATTTTACCTACATATTATTCATTAATTTGGCACTGTAGAATCAAGTAATATACACCAAAAGAAAGGTTATGTTAGTGCAAATTGAATGTGGAAAAATAAGTTAAAAATCACTATGTGCAAATAATATTAACTATATAAATTGTATTTCATGGGTCATATTTAGCAATATTTTCTTAATTCTGTGTGTCTTTATAGCTACAAAGACACAGAAGGAGAAGCTGAACTCTTTATGGACAATATTTTATATATCTCAAGGAATTTATATACTCATTTCTAACCCAAGTGCATAGATATATTATAATTAAAACATGTAAAACTCATGAAAGAACAGACATTAATACAAATTAGTCAACAACCAACCTAGTGTAGTTTTGATAGTGTCTACCCAAACACTCATATACACACATGCATACTGATTTAGAGATAAAATGATGAATTTGGTTAAACAAACATTTCTTATTATAAACTGTTTCTAAACAGTTCCAAACTATAATTTTGAATTCAACAACTGTCTTCAGAATATATGATTGGCTCATTTTATACTTCCCAAAGTAATATTTTTGTAAATATAATCTTGATTTTACTTTAAGAATAGTTTTTGTGGGGTGGTGCCTGTGGCTCAAGGAGTAGGGCACCAGTCCCATATACTGGAGGTGGTGGGTTTAAACCTGGTCCTAGCTAAAAAATGCAAAAATAATAAAAAAAAAATGTGGTCAATTCTTCCTTGCTGCATGTCTAACTATAAAACTCTCTGAATTTTGTTATTATATTTGCCCCCTTTTTCAGTCTTCTTTGCTGTCTTTCCAGTATCTTGTCTAGAGCTCTACACACAATGTATACTGCACAAATGCCTGTTGACTGATATTCAGTGACTCATAGTCTTTATTACGTAGTATGAGAGATAATAGAGTATACTGGCTAACAGCCCAATCTGATCTTCACTTGGGAATTGGAGCTGCTTTATTCAGTAGGCACATTGGCTCTATATCTCTGTGTGGTCTTCTTGGCAAAAGAATTGCATTGAACATTAGTTAAGGTTCAGACACTAAAACCACTCTTGAAATTGAATATCTGCACTTACTTTTATAGCTGCATGCAACATGTTGAATTCTATATCTCAGTTTCCATATCTGTAAAGAAAAAATGATGATAAATAACAGCATTTATCTCTGAGGATTTCTGTGAAGATTAAGTGAAACAATTCATTTCAAGCATAATTTATCATAGTACTCAACACATAATAATATCATTATTGGCTCAGTGCCTGTGGCTCAATGGGCTAAGGCACCAGCCACATACACCTGAGCTGGCAGGTTCAAATCCAGCCCGGGCCTGCCAACAACAATGACAGCTGCAACCAAAAAAAAAAAAAAATGGCCAGGCGTTGTGGCGGGCACCTATAGTCCTAGCTACTTGGGAGGCGGAGGCAGGAGACTCGCTTGAGCCCAGGAATTGGTGGTTACTGTGAGCTGTGACGCCATGGCACTCTATCCAGGGTGACATCTTGAGGCTCTGTCTCAAAAATAATAATATCATTATTGCTATAACCCATATCAAAATAAGTCTTTCTTATATGAGCCTAGAGTGAGATTTTGAGGGTGTTGCAAGTCTTCAAGTGCTCAACACTGTAATTTCTTCTTTACTGTGTTGATGGTGAATGGAATGTATCAAAGTCAATGAGTGAGAGAATGAAACTGAACGGCATAAAATGAGACTTGTGATCTGTTTTAAACCTCATATTTTGAATGGCATAGAGAAGAAGGAAGTTGTTCTGATGCTTGATTTTCCACAATAGCACCTTATTTATTATTCATATTTGTGACCCTGACAGACACAGAATATTCATTCTGAACATACTCCTTCCAAAATGAGGAACACCCATCAGGAATATTTTGAAAAAATAATTTGTAAAAAGGTCAAATTAAAGTGTTAAAATAAAGTTCATGCCCATATTCATAAGATTGTTCCTTCCCCAAATCCTGTATTGCTGTCCTAGAAAGTAAGCCATTATTTTTCATTTTGTGAAAAGTGCATTTCTATAATATCTTACTTTCAAGGAACAAATGCTCTATGTGGTTGGTGCTATATATTAGTATTTTGTGTTTGATGTTGAATGCTCTTGTCAATAAGCTAAAAGAAGAGTCCAAAGGCTCTTCCTATCTTTGTAACTAATTTCCTATTTTTGCTAGACAAGTCTCTTCAAATTTTCTTGGCTCAGTTTCCTCATGCTGTTAGTTAAAGGAGTTAATTAGATGTTGAACTAGGTGTGTCAGTATATAGGTGGAACTTTTATTTTCCCTAATTCCAAATCTTGGTTACTTTGTTCAGTCGCTTGGATCATAGCAATAATGAGTGTAATGAAAGTTGTCTGCACATAGGAGAATATTCCTCTCTGTTATTAAGCCACAAAATGCACCCTTTCCCACCCCTTAAATTTATGCCTTCAACTACCAGGGCTAAGGAACACCAGCCTAGAGAGCTCATATAGTAAAAAGAGCAAAGGCTTCTGAATCATGATAGCCCTCTCCTGTTGACTATAGAATTGTGTATGTTTTAGTTCATTTTATGCTGCTGTAACGGAATAACTAAGACTGGGTGGTTTGGAAGGAAAAGAAGTTTATTTAGCTAATGGTTTGGGCAGCAAAGGAGTCCCAAAAGCAGGGCACTAGCATCTTGTGAGGCCCTTCTTGCTTACTCACATCTTGCTTTTTTGCCTGCCTGAAGAGTATGTCACATGGTAAGAGGGCAATAACATGCATGTCATCTTAGATCTTTCTTCCTCTTCTTATTAGAAGCACCCTCTTCTGCCCAAGATTAGAAGATTTCTTCTGTATTGAAATAAAAAGCCACCAATCCCATGATAAGTGCCCCACCCAGATAACCTTATCTAATCCTAATTTGTCTCCTAAAGGTCCCAACTTTAATCAAAATATAAATTTGGGGATTCGATTTCCAACAATGCAATTTGGAGGACACATCTAAACCATAGCAAGTTGCTAAATTCTATGTTCCTCCGTTATTTCATCTGTAAAATGAAGACAGAAGCACCCGTAATATAAAATTGTTTTGTCAATTAAAATAAGATAACTCCTTTTTTAAAAGAAGAACTTTGTGGAAATTCCTCTGGCTTCTAAGGATGCTTGATAAGTTTATTTTTCTTCATTGCTTCACATTTAATACTATCTACCATCCTCTTAATAACATACCTCAAATTTCTCACCATTACGCTCTTTAAATTTTTTTTTTATTGTTTGGTATTCAATGAGAATACAAAGACTTACATTATATTTATTGCGGTTGTTAGATAAAGTCCCTCTTGTAATTGCGTTCCACCCCCCAAGAGATGTGCCAAACACCGTGAGGCCCCATTGCCCTCCCTCCTCCTCTCTCCTCGATCCCTCATTCCCCTACCCTACCCCTTGTATTGGCCCATCTGCTGCCTTCATATTAGAATTGAGTACATTGGATTCTTGCTTCTCCATTCTTGTGAGGCTTTACTAAGAATGATGTGTTCCATTTCCATCCAAGTTGATACAAAACATGTAAAGTCTCCACCTTTTTTACTGGCTGAATAGTATTCCATGGTATACATATACCACAACTTGTTCATCCATTCCTGGGTTGGTGGGCGTTTAGGCTGTTTCCACATTTTGACAATTATAAATAGGACTGTGATAAACAGTCTAGTGCAAATGTCCTTATGATAAAATGACTTTTTTTCTTCTGGGTAGATGCCTACTAATGGGATAGCAGGATGAAACGGGATGTCTGATTTGAGTTCTTTGAGGATTCTCCATACTTCCTCGCAAAAAGGTTGTATTAGTTTATAGTCCCACCAGCAGTGTAAAAGTGTTCTCTTCTCTCCACACCCATGCCAGCATCTATAGCTTTGGGACTTTGTGATGTGAGTTTTCTCACTGGGGTTAGGTGGTATCTCAGGGTAGTTTTGATTCATTACTTTTTGATAGTGGTTGGTAGTACCACCTATCATCAGCCTCAAGCTGTCACCCTGGGTAGAGTGCTGTGGCATCACAGCTCACAGCAACCTCCAATTCCTAGGCTCAAGCGAGTCTCCTGCCTCTGCCTCCCAAGTTGCTGGGACCACAGGCGCCCGCCACAATGCCTGGCCATTTTTTGGTTGCAGCCATCATTGTTGTTTGGCTGGCCCAGGCTGGATTCGAACCTGCCAGCTCACGTGTACGTGGCTGGCGCCTTAGCCCCTTGAGCCACAGGCGCCGAACCGGGAAAGTAACTATTATTGTAAACCTAGTTCTTTATTATTTCTTTCTGTCTCAATAAATGGAACAATTTTTTATCAAGTTGTGCAAAGCTAGAAATCTAAGAGATATGCCTGTCCTTCTCTTTTCCTCACCAATTCCCCTTAATCAATTAAAACAAAATACCTATGGATTATAATTATATAATTATAATTCCTAAGCTCTCTAATCATGAAGGTAGTTTTCTCCATTTTTGTTATCTCTTCTAATCTAAAAAATAATCATTGTTGATGTAGAATAATACAATAGCTCCCTATATGGTCTCTTCCCTTCCACTCTTGTATGTCTTCAATTCATTACTCATATTTCATCTTAAAATAGAAGGCACAACTCTGTCAATATTTCCTTTATTAAAGCATGTCACTACCATTTACTCTGTTGTACAAGGCACAAACCTCTGTTTCTCTTTATACCTCATGTTTCCTCACTCACCCATATTCAACTCACCATCTAGTCTTATTGGGTTTTACTATAAAAGCATAGCAAATATATATATTTTTTCAATGACTATTCCACTAATTTGAGTCACATCATCTCTTCTGTGGCCAAATTCCATAATCTAGTGTCTATTCGGTCTTATGTTGTTCTTCCCCAGTCCGTTCTCTAGGTTAAAACCAGGGAACTCGTTTAACCCTTACCTAATGTGCCCTGAAGGGTTCAACTACAATTTAAATTTTACCTTGGAAATGGAAAAAAAATGTCAATTAATATTTGTACCCTCATATTAATTCGCAATACAGAGGAAAACAATACATCAAATTACAAAGAGGAAAATAGGAACTCTACATACAGTGTAGAAACCCAAGGGAGATACCACCTTAATCAAATGATTAAGGTTAACATCATCAATACTAAAATCAACATTATGCATCTGTTGGTAAGATGTATTGAGGTAGGAAAACATCATTCCATATTATTGGTAAAAACACATAAATTAAGTGTAATCATGAGAAAATATAAGAAAAACACAAAATTAGGAAAATTCTAAAAAGAATTGGTCATACTTTTGAAAATGCCAAGGTCACAGAAAAGAAATACTGAGTAACTCCCATACAATGTGGAAGACTAAAGTAGATATGCAAATAAATGCAGTGTATGATCATGGGCAAAAAAAATTAAAGGCCTTATAGTGTAATTGATTAAATTAAAATAAAGTCTGTATAACAGTTAAAATTATTGCTATTGAGGTTAATTTTCTGGGTATTTTTGTTGTTGTTTTGTTTTGTTTTGTCTTTTTAGCTATACCATATTTATATGTGATTCTAACTTAACAAGATGCTGATTATAATACTTTTATCATAAATTTGAAAAACTACTTTTGTGTCTTTATTTTGTTTTAAGATTTCTTTCCTCACTTTTTTTTCTTATATACAGATGGTGCCAACAAATGTATCCACATTTTAACAAAGAAAAAAATTTACATTAATCTTTTAATACTTAAGTCATGTTTATACGCATATAATTACAAGAGACACAAAATACAGTATACAAGATAACAAATGCTACTGGTAAATTTTAATATGGTATTTCCCTTTTTAAAAATGTGTATATACTTTTTTTGGTACTCTTTATATCACAACTTCTTTAGGAGACCATTTTTATTTATATTTAAGTGAAACTGGTCTTATTTGCTCTCATTTTATTTTGTATTTTTTTCTAGTGGTGTCTCTTAGTCTTTGTAAATCTGCTGAAATTTTCTTCATTAATCCTTCTTTCTTCAATGATAGTTTATGTATATATAGAATCCTATTTTGTGAGATAGTTCCCCATAGAAGTTTTTTTTTTTTTAAATAATTTTATTGAATCATAATTATGTACATTGGTGCAATCACAGGGCACGATTCATATACATTCAGAAATATTTTGATCATACTGTTACAGATATCCTTCATGGCATTTCCTTGATCACTATAT
>CAUYON010009023.1:0-18996 GCA_963573935.1 Arctocebus calabarensis
GAGAGGGAAGGAGTAAGGGGGGTGGGGTCTTGGGGTCTTGGTGTGTGCCACACCTTTTGGGGGCAAAACACGATTGTAAGAGGGTCTTTTCCTAACAAATGCAATCAGTGTAACATGGTTTCTTGTACCCTCAATGAATCCCCAACAATTAAAAAAAAAAAGAACTGAGTCATTTCCAGACTCAGGAAAATTTACAGTCATCTGCAATGTCTGTAGGTGTTCAAATTATACAGTGATGTCTGTATAATTTGAAGATCCTGTTGAATTTTCACCATGTATCTTGGCAAATTATAGAGTTAAGTTAATATAAATTTTCTTCTATTTTTATTTCTATTTATTTACATATTTGTAAGCCTACATAAACAAATGTGGGAATATTACATAAAGTAATAAAGTTGGTTTTATGGCTTATAAGGCTCTTCTTCTAGTCTTGTTAATTTTATAGATATATCATTTCTCTGATTATAGAATCTAATCTGAGATTTTTTTGGTAAAATTATATTAAATACCTACTCTTATATTAAATACAAGGTGATATTTTTTGTAAATGGATGAATAAAACATGATCTCAGCCATCACAAAATTTACCAACTCATGTGGAATACAAACATGTAACAAATTATTTATAATTTTGCAATAAAAACCCCTAAAGTGATGTATAAGAGATGTTAAGTACCCATATGACACACTAATGCTACATTCATCAATTCTTTGTGAAGTTTTAAAAATAGTCTGTATTACATTGATGATCTGAATTATTACTTCATTATCACATATCAAATCACAGAAGAATGGCCTAAGAAGGAGCCCAGAGTTCGTCCAAAACCTCCTCTTCCACCCCCAGGGCTGGGACAGGCATGGTCCACACAGCAGGCCAGTGGACCAAGCCATCCTTGTCCCTTTGCTGTTAGAAAATCCATATAGCCTGCAATAATCAATGTTTCATTTTTAGATGAAACTTACCCTAAGATTATAAAACATTCTATGTTTTTAAATTTCAAAATATTAAGGGAGTACAAATGTTTTTGTTACACATATAGTTTGCGTATGCTTAGGTCAGGGCTTGTGATGTGTCTATTCACCAGAATACTGTTCATTATACCCAATAGGTGAGTTCTTACCCCTCACTCCTCTCCTGTCCTCCCCTGTTCTTGGTTTCCAATGTCCTGTATATATTTTTGTGCTTAGGCATGCCCATCGTTAATTCTCACTTATTAGTGAAAACCTACGACGTTTTTTGGTTTTTCATAATTGAAATACATCACTTAGCATAATAGGCTCCAGTTTCATCCAAGTTGGGGCAAATGACATTATTTCATATGCCCACATCTATTTTTATTATTTAATGATATCTACACATATAAATATAATTCTACTTGAAATATGATTCAGATTGGACATTGTCAATCTTATAAACATGAAGTTGTACCTTTTCAATTGGAAAAGCAGTAAACATCACATTTGATCCTGAATCTACAGTGTCACATTGATACGAACGGGCTTAAGAAAAATCTTGATCCCTTAAGGAAGGAACGAGAGGGGGATTATTCGCAGGAGACAAAAGAAATTTTCAGCCTAAGAGTAATAACAGTCCAGTCTGACTAAAATGACTACTCTGGACTCGGAATTGGGGACCACAAGACATCCTTTGGCGTCCAGGAAATGGAACTATATTTTACTTTTCAGATAAAAGATCATTTCATTTTTCAATTTCTCCAATATCCCAGACATTCAAAAGGAGAGACACAATATATATGTCTAAAAACTCTTTTAGATTATACAATCCATTCTCAGAGGAACTTCAGCTGTTGGTACAGACATAGAAAAATTTGGTGACTACTTTTAAAGAAAGAGTCCACAGAAAAATACATTTTATTGTTCCCATTATTTTCTTCTGGAAATGTTTAAAAGAATTCCAGTTTACATTTACATTACTTTTTTTTCGTGTGCGAATATAAATGAATCTAATTTATAGCAAATAAATCTTAAGATGTAACAGAAGATTTTTGTCTTCTGATTCTAAATACAAAGGAATGAGAACCTTAATCAAGTTTGAATTCTATGCCCCTTCTTAATATCCTTTTAGGAA
The DNA here is from genome assembly GCA_963573935.1 of Arctocebus calabarensis. Taxonomy (NCBI): domain Eukaryota; kingdom Metazoa; phylum Chordata; class Mammalia; order Primates; family Lorisidae; genus Arctocebus; species Arctocebus calabarensis. The sequence continues at coordinate 2,090 of CAUYON010009023.1, forward strand.
GAATTGAAGGATGAGAAGTAATCAGAAATAAACTCGTTCAACTAATACTTGAGTAGCTGCACTTCAAGGATTTGACAGTCATACTTAAAATCATCCAGGGACTGAAAAACTCACACAGCTGTAGTGAATTCCAAGTCATTAACAAAACTGGACAACTCCTATACTGCTGCAGGAAGTGACTCCTGGAGGGCACGGTAACTGCTGCTCTGTCCCTCTGTGTGTCCCTTAAGTGCCATATATGGATTCATTGAGATGTTCATCCTCACCACGTTAATCATATTAAGTTGTTGAAATAAAACATGCAATTCATATGTGCAAGGGTTGTAAAAATGGCATTTGGATTCAAGTTGCTTTATAAAGATTCTTGGAATTATTAACATGTTTTTAATTAAAACAATTTTTAATATGTATTTTTTAACAAGTGAAAGGCAGAAAAAATAGAACTTAGAATAAATGCTGTATAAAGATTAGAGCATCTCTTGACATTTCAGAACACCAGGTATATCTTCTTTTGTTTTTTGGTTTGGGATTGTTTTTTTCTTTTCTTTTTCAGTTTTGTTTTTTATTAATACGGGAGTACATATGATTGGGCTACATCGTTTGCATTTGTTAAGTGAATTCCTAGTTGTAGTTGAGTCCTTCTCTCAGGAAGTGTGCCATATACCCTTGCATTGTGCCTCCCGCTTCTTGAATTTAATTGTGTTTTCAAAAAAAGAATTTAATTGTGTTTCTTAACAATTAAGAAAATTGGGGGGCCTGTATTTGTTTATCTACTAGTTTCAAATTAGTGTTGAGTACATGGAATGCTTGCTTTTCCATTCTTGAGATACTTTAGTAGAATGGTCTCCAGATCCATCCAGGTAAATATAAAAGGTGCAAAGTCTCCATCTTTTTATGGCCAAATAGTATTCCATGGTATATACTTTAGTTTATTGATCCATTCATGGGTTGATGGGCACTTGGGTTATTTCCATATCTTTGAGCTGCTATAAACATTCAAGTGCAAATGTCCTTATGGTATAATGATTTTCTTTCTTCTGTGTGGACAGCTAGTAATGGTTCAATCGTTTTTTATTTCAATAGACTTAGGGGTCGTACGATGGCAATTTTGTTACATGGATATATTGTGTAGTAGTGAAATATGGGTTTTTAGTGTACCATTCACATAAATACTATGTGTTATATTCAAGATAATTTCTCATTCCTTACTTCTATCCTACCCTCTCATGTTTGGAGTCACCAGTGCCTATTTTTCTGCTCTGCAAGGCCTTGAATACCCTTTGTTTAGTGCTTACTTCTAAGTGAGAACATGTGGTGTTTGATTTTCTGTTCCTGATTTATTTCACTTAAGATAATGACTTCCATTCCATCCAAGTTGCTGCAAATAACATTTTTTCCTTCTTTTTTACAGCTGAGTAGCAACCCATGCTATATCCAGAGGTTGCCAAAAACATTTACACATATACACATTTAAGACTCAATATATACCAATAAGAAAAGATAAATACAGGTAACATTGAGCAACTCTTGCAATTATAGAAGCCAAATGTGACTTGAATGTTAACAATTTTCATACAGTTTTCTCCTTTCTTAAAACATGTATATATTTTTTGTTACCCCCGGTATAGATGAGGTATATACATATATGTTTATCCATTCCTCGGTTGATGAGCACTTAAGTCAATTCCATATCTTTGCTATTGTGAATATTGCTGGGACATGTGCAGGTGTCTTTATGATATAATGATTTCTTTTCCTTTGGGTATATATCCAATAGTGGAATTACTGGATCGAATGGTACATACGGTTTTAGTTCTTTGAGAGAATTCCATACTATTTTCTATAGAAGTTGTACTAATTTACATCCCCACTGACAATATATAAGTTTTCCCTCTTCCCTTTATCCTCTCTAAAGTCTGTTATTTTTTGACTATTTGGTAATGGCCATTCTGACTAGAGTAAGATGGTATCTCATTGAGGTGTCAGTTTCAATTTCTCTCGTGATTGCTAATGTTGTGCATATTTTCATATTTTCATGTTTGTTTGCCTTTTATATGCCTTCTTTTGAAAAATGTTGGTTCATTCTCCGAGGATGACAGATGAAAGGCCAAAAGACAAATGAAAAATGTTTGTCTTTAATCATCAGAGAAATGCAAATAAAAACCACTCAAAGATATCACCTAACCCCAGCAAGATGAGCCCGCAAAGTCACAAAACACCACATGCTGGCATGGATGTGGAGAGAAGGAAACACTTCCCACTGCTGGTGGGATTGCAAACTAATATAGCCCTTTTGGAGAGAAGTGTAGAGAATCCTCAAAGATCTAAAAGTAAACCTTCCATTTGACACTGCCATCCTATTACTAGGTATTTACCCAGAAGAACAAAATGTCTTTACCACAAATACATTTGCACTAGAATGTTTATTGTGGCTCAGTTCATAATTGCCAAGTTGTGGAAGCAACCTAAGTGCCCATCAACCCATGAAAGGATCAATAAACTGTGGTATATGTATACCATGGAATATTACTCAGCCATTAAAACAGATGGAGACTTTACATTTTTACATTTACCTGGATGGAGTTGAAATACATTCTTCCTAGTAAAGTATCATACGAATGGAAAAATAAATATCCAATGTACTCCATACTAATATGAAATAAATATATAAACAATTACATGTTCCCAAGACCAATAAAACAGTATTATAGTCCAATTCAGCGGTGGAGGTAGAAGGAGGGAAGACGTATGACAGTAGGAGGGAGGGCATGAGGTGATATCTCACCTAATGTGTACACTGTAAGGGTGTATAACATGCCCCCTGGGTGAGGGGCTCTTTTATAAATTGAACTTTACCCTGGAATTGAGAACAATGTAAGATAAATATTGTGCCCTAATATTAATTTGAATAATTAACTAATTTTTTAAAAAGTCTCTTCATGTCATTTGCCCACTTCCTAATGGGGTTGTATGTTTTTTTCCTGTTGAGTTATTTGAGTTCTTTGTAGTTGCTCAATGTTTATTCTCTTTTGCATAATTTTCAATTATTTTCTCATCCATTCTGTAGGTTGTCTATTTACTCATTTGATTATTTCTTTTACTGTAAAGAAGATTTTCAGTTTAATTTGCATTTGTTTATTTTTTGTTTTTATTGTAGATGTTTTTTGGGTCTTACACATAAATTCTTTGCTAGGTCAACGTCCACAAGAGTTTTCTCTAGATTTTCTCCAGAATTTTTATAATTTTAGGTCCAACTTTTAAGTATTTAATTCATCTTGATCTATTTTTGTATATGGTGAGAGACATGGATCCAGTTTTAATCTTCTGAATATGGTTATCCAATTTTCCAATAACTAATTGTCTTATTTATTTATTTTTTGAGAGGGCATCTCACTATGTTGCCTAAACTGGCCTCAAACGTCTAGATTCAAGGTGAGCCTCCTGCCTCAGCCTCCAGAGTAGCCAGGACCACAGGGGCCTGCCACCACACTCAGCTTGAACAGACCTTTTAAAACACATTAAAAGTATTATACTTTTTTCTCTGAAAATCTGTTGTTGAAGTAGACACCAAGCACTAGGCAACTGTAGTGGGAAGAATAATGATCTTCCAAAGATGTCCGCCCTGATGCCCAGAATCCTTAAATATGTTACCTTAGCTGACAAAAGAGCCTTTGAAAAGGTGATGAAGTGAAGGATCTTGAGATGAAATTTATCTTAGACAATAAGGGGGCGGTTTCCAGTGTAATCATAGGGATCTTTAAAAGGAAAAGAAGGAGTCAGGGGAATTAGAGGAAGAGATGTGAGGGCAGAAGCAGAGGTTGTAGGGATATGGATCACTAGTCAAGGAAGGAAGGAGTACTTCAGAGGCTGGAAAAGGCAGGGCAACAGATGCGCTGCCAGAAACTGCAGGAGGAACCCAGCCCTGCAGACCCATTCTGTATTTCTGACCTCTAGAATGGTAGGATAATACGTTTATGTTTTACTTATCTTTTCCTTTTTTTTTTTGGAGACAAAGTCTCACTATGTTGCCCTTGATAGAGTCTACAGCTCACAGGAACCTCAAACTCTTGCGCTTAGGCTATTCTCTTGCCTCAGCCTCCCAAGTAGCTTAGACTACGGCGCCCACCACAACACCTGCCTATTTTGTTGTTGTTGTTGTCATCGTTTAGTACGCCTGAGCTGGGTTCAAACCCACCAGCACCAGTGGATGTGGCTAACACCCTAGTTGTAATCAACTAAGTGTATGGTAAGTCATTACAATAGCCATAGAGAACTAATACAACAATGTAGAGATATTTTTAGTGTTTTAAAATTTCCATTCATTTAAAGATAGGAAAGATGCTTATGTATTTGGAGAGAATTTATAGGTACTTTTAGAAAATAAAGCATGGGCAAATATGATACTTGCCAATGTTTGAAAAAATACTAACAACTAATTATTGTATGGATATATTCAGCTTCAGAAACAGCATGAGAATTTTTTTCTTATTTGTTATTCTGAGGTTAAAAAGTCTAAAACCATAGTTCAAATGGATTGAGATATCAAGAAAGATAGAAGTTGAGATTTCTTTCAGCATAAATTTTTTTATTTTATAGCAGCTTAAAGATAATATAGACATCAAATGTTGATATGCACATAAGGAAATTATAATAGACTTTTTAACAGAAGACTTGGTCATAGCAAAAAGTATTATTAGATGAGATTTGTTAGAGTGGTACCGTATAAATTATGTCATTTTGTCATTTTAAAACTGTGAAAATGTTTTGTAATAAGTGGATTTAAAACAAAGCCAACAAATGATGAAAAATCTATCAAATAAATTACATCTAAATAGTTTGTAGTATAAACTAGTTTCTGCTCATTATCCATTATTTTTTGCTCAGAGTCCTATGTAACCTTTTAGCTTTTCTTGTTTTTAAACACTCTTGACTATTTTATGTGGCTATAAACTAAAATCATTCTTTTGTTTTGAATATATGAGAATTATATAATTGGGCTTTTATAACATTATGAAAAATATTTCCATTCACTTTATAATGAGAAGAAGGTAGTTAAATTTTTCCTTTAGGAAATAGAGAGTGATAAGCAGGTAAGAGATATATGAAGTTTCCATCTGAATTTCATAAATATTTCAATCACGTGGATCCTATTTTAAATAAAATATATGATTAAACACTATTTATTTGTAAATTACCAAAGAAGCATTAACTTTCTCATTTTTCCCTTGTTTCTTCTTCCCATCTCAAATGTGAAATATTAGGGCATCTGGAAATTCTGGGTTTCCAAGCACAAATTGCAGAAAGGATCTTCTTTATCTCAACCAAAAATAAAATAAAGTAAAAAGGCCCTCTTTAATGTCTTCAATGTCATCAAAAGGTGACAAAGACAAGAATCCTCAGGCCTGGGACAGATACAGAACAAGGAATAGACAGCAGGAAAAGTCCACAACTCAGGTGAGCAGAGGAGGAGGATGTAAGAGTATTGATGATCCTTTATGCCAGAAATGGTCCATAATTTTTTATATCTGAATATTTTTTGAAGAGTATATTATGAGAAACTTCTGATTCTAAATGTGACCCTTTTCATTTCCATCTACCTCTCCATACACTATTTTTTCCCTGGGGGATTGAGTCATCTTTATCTGGTACCTCCTGCCTTTCCTTTCCCAGAACTTCCCCTGCCGTGAATAGTGAAAAAACTCGCACAGCGGAAGAAGTTTCCTCATCCTTTGAAATGAACATGCCCAAACATCAGCCATGTGGACCCAAATACTGGTCAGACCAGGCGATGTTTAGGTCTTTGAAGTACAAGCATTTCAATTGTTAAAAAGTGGGCTAATGTGGATGTAAATACTTGATGGTAGTATTTCATTTGAGCAAGAACTATAATTCTTAGTGGGCATTAATCCATTCATCTGAGTTTTTGCTGTGCAGTAATTAATGATTTGCTTCTTGAATTAGGAGGAATTGGTCTCTCTGACCACACTGGGCACTGGGAGAAAGTTCCCTGTGGGTCTTCAAAGGGAGGGGCATAGAGAAACAGCCTTGCCACTATCTCCTCTTGTGGCCTACACACTCTTGCAACCATCACTAGAGAAAAAAATTGCTAAAGCCCATAGTAAAGAGTCATGTTTCTGTATATAAGGTCAGACAATTAAGTTCATGGACATGTCTTAGAAAAAGTGCTACAGAAGTCACTGTTGAATATCACCATGGTCACCTTCAAGGTCCTCCCCTTGGGAAGCTATGCACCAATGCCAGTGCTTAGTCTACTTCTCAAAGCAATTTAACACTTTCTGGAATGACCATAAGAGCTGTCATTATACAGGTTTGACAATTAAGTTCATAAGCTCATCCTAGACAAAGTGCTATACACCCCATTCTAAGTACTCCCCTTGGGAAGCTGAGCACTTTTTCTAGGCTAAGTTCTCAAACTCAGTTGTCAGACCTCATATAGTCAAAAGGATATCTTCAAGTACGAAGAATATAGTGAGCCATTTATTCACTGAGATAATACGTTATTACTTTTGCAAAGGGACAATTTGAATAAAATGAACCAGGTGACAACAACATTCTCTAGGACACATAATAACTAGCTCTGCATTTCTTAAAAAGAGGATTGCACTATTTTTTTCAAATAGGCACTAATGTTTCAATGTTTTATTTTAAAAATGTTTTTATAATACTTGATAATCTCCCCCAAAGGAAACTATTTGTAAATAGACGTATAGTTATGCTTAGACTGCTTTGATTACTTATATTTTTAAATATCCTGTCATAGAATAAGTATGAATCTAGAAAGCCATAATAAGCAATTCCAGTTGTAATCTTAAAATATCATTCCCTCAACAGGAAATTATTTAGTCTTGTTTCATGAGTACAAAATACTAACTTTAAAAATATACTTCTGATAAAAATAGTAAGTCCTCTTAGAGAGAAAAAAATATATATTTTTAAAGGTAGTAATTCTGGTTTTAAATGACAAAGTGTCCTATAATTAGGTTTTAACTAAATGCTATTGTAAATTAATTATAGATTGGAAGAAATTAACAGCGTATAATTCTGGTCACAAAGTCATCTTGAAGTCTGCTACTAATTATAAGGCACCATTACTTGTAAGACTGGAAATTAAGTACTGGAGATTTGTCTGTAATTGGGAAGATCCTGAAGGGCCCAGGTGGGAGCTCGGCATGCAGACATGGCATGTCTGGGAGCAGGTGACACAGGCAAGGAGCTATGAGACACCACATACTAGCAGAGATGTTAGGGAATTCATTCTCCATGTTCACGAAGCAGAGGTTAGGAAAATGCTCCCTGGCAAAGTCACAGGAAGAGCTAAACACAGAAAACACATTCTAGAAATTCTGGTCCTCAAACCCAGATCTGAACCTGCACCATTTCTGTGAGCCCAGTTCCCTGACCTGGAATTAATTACCTGTAATTAAGCTCAGGTAAACTAGACATATGAAAACTGCTCATTTAGCCAAGGAATTTGATCTAAATGATGTTAACATTGTTGACAGAGCTGTGTGGTTTCCAACCAGATTGAAAATGTATTTTTCGTGACTTTAATTAAGTAGAAAAAAATTTATTTCCGTACATGAAGGGATAGTGATTCCTAGGTCCTCACCTCTGGGATTCAGAAGAGAGAAGTTTTGGTCGTTTGCTTAAGTTTGAATTTTTCCTGCTCCATGGCTATTTGTCCCATTGTCATTCATCCTAGGCGAACAATTCTAAAATATGAATGTAAAGTTGGGGGTCTGTGGATGCCACATCTGTGAGACACAACTTTAGATTTGACTGAATGCTTCACCTCCTGAAGATCTCTGTCCCTGAAAATTGTCAGAAAATCTCACAGTGGGGCCACCAGATGCCCTAGAGTCCAGGGAATTATCTGGGCACTAGCTCAGGTCATTTGAACTTAAATTTTGAATCTTCATTCATTCTGAAAATGATGGAAAATTGTCAACCAAAAGAAAAGCTAAGCTGCTTTTATCTCCGCATGGTCCTCAGAGGTCTCCCTAGAACCTGTCATAAGATTGACTTAATTTAAATGGAAAGCACTATTTGCAGAGGACTTGCTATCTAGGCCTCAAAACACAGGCCGAGAGAATGCTGTGGGCATGAAGCAAAAATGCAATGTAAACAAAGTAACTCGGTTTAAATTTAGTTCAGGAGTGATTCTAATTGCATTGCTTCCTCATATTCTGAATTTACTAGCTGGGAAGGGAAGACATTCCAAATTTTAAAAGTATGTAGCTAATTTGCATGATATTTCCCTTTCAAACAGACTGACACAAAATTAAAGAAGAGATGCCTGAAAATTTTCTATCAAATTCCCAAAATACATCTTATGCTCAGGCATCATATCAGTTAAAAGGCATGTAATACTTAATTTCTCAAAAGCTGCTTTCAGCACAAAAGGAAATCAATGCTAACGTTATTATAACGTTTTTGGCCAAGCATGTGGACAGAAAAATCTAGTACATTTTCCATCAAGATAGTACTTTAAAAGAAGGTGCTTAGTATTGATCATTAACCAATTCCTTCTAAGAGAGAAAAATTGAAACTTTTGTCTTAAAGCCGTTCTCTACCCACCTTCAGAACTAAGGTCTCTGACTCCCAGGTGCTGTAAAAGGTACTGGTCTGTGACACAGCAAGACGTGACCGGTGGGTGAGTGAGGGAAGCTTCACCTGTATTTCCACCTGTTCCCATCACTCACATCACTGCCTGAGCTCTGTCAGATCGGCGGCAGCAGTAGATTCTCCTAGGAGCACGAACCCTCCTGTAAATTCTGTGTGAAGGATCTAGGTTGTGTGTTCCTCTGAGAATCTGAGACCTAATGGCCTGAAGTGGACCTTATGCTTAAATATTTATATTTTAAATATCCTGTTGTAGAATAGTAAGAATTTAGAAAGTCGTAATAAGCAATTCAGGTTGTAATGCTCTTACTAGCACAGTCTAGTTGCACGAAAACAAGCTGAGGGCTGTACGGATTCTGCATTATGGTGAGTTGTATAATTATTTCATTATATATTACAATGTGACAATATAGAAACAAAGAACACAATAAATGGAATGCTCTTGAATCATCTCTAAAATGATCTTCTATGAAACCGATCTCTGGTGTCAAAAAGGTTGGGTACTGCTACCTTAGAAGCTTTACTCATTTTCCAAAAACAGACTCAGAAATCTCTTTTGAAGTTTTATTATAATTTTGGAGTTGAATGTGAACCCCACAGGAAATGAGGACTTTGCAACCTGTATAACTAGACTAAGCAACCACGGAAAGTTTTAATGCAGACCGTTCAGAATAGATGTTGTAGGCGCTGCAAAAATGGGGGAGATACAGGGCCTGCCCTGGATTTTCTGTTCCCAGCAAAACAGACCAGAGCTCTGGCTCAAAGAAGAAAACATCACAGGAGCAGAGGGGTGTGGAGATGGTTTCAGCATCACCCTTTCCTGGACTAGGAGGGGAGAAAAAGTTAAGAAGTCAATAGCATGTCTGATAAACCCCAACTAGGCTTTAATAAGAAAGTATTTCTCATATAGCATATTTCATTATGAAAAGAAATTTGAAATACATTATTCTTTTAGGAACTCAGAGAAAACATGACAGAGAATGGTTTGCTTCATTTCTGCTAAATTATATGTTTGTCACTCAAAACAATTAATAATAGACCCTATGTGAAAGAAAAGATTTGTGTCTAAGAAGAAGCCTACTTACGTTTTCTTTTTAAACATCATCTGTGGCTTTAGTTGTCATAATAAGTTGAAACCATTAGTAGGCATATGGCAAGTGAAATGGTTAAGCAGGTGTGTGGGTGTTAGTACTTATTTAGGATATTTTGATTTTATTCCACAACTGTGACAAACTTGAGAAGGAATTTAGGAAAAGGAAAGGAAATTTATGGAAAGGAAAAGAAGAGAACAGTAGAAAAGGAGGTCAAGGTTCGTTATTGCTACAAATTATTTCCTGGGCTCCTGGCTCTTTCCATCACCTATAGCAGCTACCTCCCCTCTCAGATTTGATGCCTCCTCTTGAGATGCAAAACTTTCTAGATAGAAAGTCTGAGGCATAGACTTAGAGGTGATACAGCAAGGGCACAACTTGCTCTGAGAAGATATATATAAATAGATGATTTCTAGCCATTCTCTTTTCAAAGAAAAGAAATGTCAGATCCTCTCTGCTTTTAATGTATTTCCGTGACTATGCAGGAATTTTTGAGGATAAAATTTTTCCACAAGCCTTTCAACAGAGTGAAGAATTTTTCAGACACAGTTGTTATTTATTTAAATATGTATAAGAATTGAAGTGAATTTTAATTCTCACAGTGTGGTATGAAGTGTGACTAGTTACAGACCTATTGACTACTATTTTGAATTCTCCTTAAAATACTTTTTTTTTCTTTTTTTTTATTAAATCATAAACACATAGATCATGTATACATTAATGCATTGATGGGGTACAATTATGCTGAAAAATAGCATATTAACCCTTTTCTTCTGCTGCTATATTATGGCAGAAATTTCCTCAGTATTGCTCTACTGAATGTAAACAACACATTCTACAAAATAAATCAATAAAATAGAAGTCCCCCTTCTCTAATGCAGTAGACATTGAACTTGGCCACACTTGGACACCACAGCCCTTTGCACTGTGATCTTCTGCAGAGAGTGAAATCTGAGTATTAAGCAGAGTAAGCACATTTATTCTTAATGCTATCATGTTTTAGGAAGCTGTAAACCAGACACAAACATTTTTATGAAAAAAATCTTTTAGAAAAAGGCATATGTGTATGTGAATTTGTGTATGCTTACTAGTCACAAAAGGAACTATGTGGGATTTATTTATTTATTTTACTATGGTACTTTCAAGGATTGTTTCTACAGTTCATTGCTACATAGAGATAAAGCATCCCAAGTTTAGGTGGAGATACATTCTGACCTTTATCCCCAAAAAGTAAAACTTTGGAGGTAAAAATATGCAATCAGTATGCCTCAAATGTAAAGTTGGCTCTTAATAATGCATGCTATTTCTCTACTATTAAAGTTTGATAAATTGACATAATTTGCTGACTTCTTAGGGATAATTTTCCCAAATCACTCTGGTGCCAGTGTTTCATTCTAAGCATAACGGGCCCATAGTGTGTTTCTCATACTATCAAGCAATCACCTAAATAACAGATGAACCACACAGTTTCTGAGTCAAATGTTCATTTCTCTTAAATAGAACATACATTATTAACAAAAATCTCTGTTCATCAGATATTACAGGATGTGATTTGCTTCAAACTGTGGCAAAGCTGGAACTCCAGTGAAAATCAACACGGAAGTTTGTAAAGCAATTTGTGGGTGGCAGTGGAAAGTGCTAAGCTGGTCTGTAAATAAGTAAAAATGCTGCCCCTGAGGGAAAGAAGAGAGGGATAATGTACTGATAATGGTCGAATTCTCTTTACATCTGCCAGGCGGTGCAAGTTTTAATAAAGCTATAGAGCACTGCTATGAATAAATGTCACAGGTATTCCAGAACTTGTATTTCTGATTTTCATTCATTAACCCACCCCTTTCTTAGCTTTGTTTGTCCAACACATGTGTAGTTGCCCCAAGATATTATATTTTCCTAACTATATAGTTTTAGTTTTCACACATGGAAGCGTGTTCTCTCTTGATTAGTGTCCTAGCTGGGCAACCCTCCCTGGGCATGTGTAAGGGAATGATGGGAAAACTGACTGCTTTTATTTAGTATTGAAACAGCATAGTACTTTCTTTTGTTTTTTCTTATTTATAAATGGGGTCTCACTGTGTTGTCCAGGGTGGTCTTGAAGCTCTGAAACTCCTAGGTTCAAGTGATCCTCCTGCCCTACCCTCCTCAGTAAGTAGGATGACAGGTGCCTGCCACCACTGAGCTTTGCTTCTTTAGAATTGCTCTTGACTTTCTGAATAACCTTCCTTTAATGAGCTACTTATTTTCAGTAGTGTTGGCATGCTCTTATATAGTTTAACTTTCATCTTTTCATCATTTACTCATAAGGCCATCTACCATCTAAACTAATGTCATGAGGCTTGACTGAAGAATGGACAACCCTGTGTTTGTACTCTGGCAAGCCAACCACTCACATTCGCTTGGAGGAATTCACATCTCACTCCCATTCTAAAAATGTTTAATTAGATAAATTAGCTCATTAGCTATATTAGATACTGCATGAGGTCAGACAATTAAGTTCATGAACTCATCCTAGGAAAAGTGCTATACAGCACATTACTGGAAATCACCACAGTCACCAAATGGCCAAGGGGAACACTTGGAAGATGACTATGGTGATATTCAGCAATGAGGGGCGTAGCACTTTTTCTAGGATGAATTTGAGAACTTAATTGTCCAATCTCTTAAATGACAAAGTTAAGTGGAAAAATAAAAAAGGCTTATGCACTGATGTATATTTCAAATCTGTATTTCTTTTAAAAGATTATGCATGTTAAGAAAAATAAGGTGTTACTCGCCATCTTTAAAGTAAACAGATGATGGAGCAGCACCTGTGGCTCAATGGGTAGGGTACCAGCCCCATATACTGAGGGTGGCAGGTTCAAACCCAGCCCCACCAACTGCAAAACAGAAAAATAGCCAAGTGTTGTGGCAGGCGCCTGTAGTCCCAGCTACTTGGGAGGCTGAGACAAGAGAATTGCCTAAGCCCAGGAGTCGGAGATTGCTGTGAGCTGTGACACCATAGCACTCTACCAAGGGCAATAAAATGAGACTCTGTCTCTAAAAAAAAAAAGAAAGAAAATAGATGATGATAACTTTTTTTATTTTTATTTGTGAAGTTTTAATTAATTGCTAAAAATGTCTATACTAGTAAGAACAGAGTATGAATGTTTTTGCCACAACAAATAAGTAAGCAAGGAGATGGTTATGTTAATCAGTTAGATGTGAGCATTCTACATTGTATATCAAATCAGCACATTGTACCCCATAAATGCATTAATGTACAGTTATGATTTAATAAAGAATTAAAATTATACCCCATAAATGCATTAATGTACAGTTATGATTTAATAAAGAATTAAAATTATACCCCATAAATGCATTAATGTACAGTTATGATTTAATAAAGAATTAAAAAAAATTTACACTAAGATTTCATTCCCACTGCATACCAGGCCTTGAAGAAGAAGTAGAAATGGCACAACCAGGTTCATTGAGCAGAGAATTATAATCAAAATATAACATATTCAGCCTGGATTTCTCAAATTCTATTGGTGAAGTTAATCAGGATATAGTGACACTTGTCATTCCCATGCTATGCAGGAATTTCACAAAATATTCTCTACATGTTCACTACCACTTTATCAAACTTGGCAATGAATATTTTGTAAATAAAGTTATATTTAGCTATGACTTCCCATTTTACCTACGCATGGTGACTTTAGGGGCCACTGAACTACTGTATGTGAGGTGAATAAAGGTAAGAATGATGAGCCAGCACACCCAGGGCGGAAAGCCCATGGGACCACTGCATAATCTCCCTGTGCCCTGTACCTCAGTTTCTGTATCTGTGAAATGGAGCTAGTGCCACTGCCCAAGTCAGAGGATGACTGAGAAAGTTAAAATACACTGATGTGTATTAAATGCTTAAGCAGGGCTTGGCACAGAGAAAGCGCTCAATATGAGGCCCTATTGTGGCTATTTACCCTGAAATTATTATTATTAAAGTGATTTTTATTTTATGAATCCACGCAGTTTCATTCAAGCGTACACACTCACCCCTACACCATGCCTTCACAAAAGGGCCTGAAATCCCAGATTTCAGCAGCATTCATATTGTCCTTGAAGTTTTGGACTCATGTCTGTTCACATTTCCTTACTCGTAGCGTATTTCCAAGGATCAGATGCCATGGTTGAGTTACATCCTTGGCTCAGTCTAAGACAAGGTTTAATCAGTCGAAGGCTGCAGCTTGTCTCAAACCCTAGACACTTGCTCTGCGAGGGGAATCTTAATATAACCAGCATCTCCCACGGACCAAACTTGGCACGGTTCATAAAGCAGCACAGCCCAGTCAGCAAAAATTAGTTTTCAGAGCCGCTCCAATACTTAAATCATGCTTGTAACAAAAATGTCAGTGAGTCTTTAAGTCAAAACCTATGGCCGAATTTCTCCCTACTGCTTTCCATCCCCCCTTTACCTTCTTGTCTTTTGAATGTAGGTTGACTTGGAGGTGCAATATCCCCAGCACACGCAGATGCCTGTGTGTGTGCGTGTGTACACATAGGCACTATGCTGCAAGTTGGAGACGGGGATGGTGAGAGAAGAGTCATAGAAGAGTCACACAAATAACAAATTTGATCCTAATCGGGATATAGTGACTGGTAGTTTGGCAAATCACCAGATGTGCTATAAAACTGTTACTGTCCTCCAAATGGAGGTTCTTTCAGGTTCCTGGTGATTGTTGAAAAGAAAGAATTTCAGGCACACCAGGGAGCCCAAAGCAAGCAGCTTTTACTGAAAGTGAATGTGGATGTACAGTCTCCTGAGAACGGGAGCTGGAGGCTTAAGAAGAGTAGCTGAGTTCTTCTCTTGTGTAGATGTGTAGTTGTTCTTCTACTCATTTCATGTCAGCGTTGAGTGCATGGGATGCTTTCTTTTCTTCTCTTTTTCTTTTTTTGGGGGGGAGAAAACTATGGGAGGCTTCACGAATTGGCATGTCATCCTTGCACCGTGGCCACGCTAATCTTCTCTGTATCGTTCCAATTTTAGCGTATGTGCTGCTGAATACTTGCTGAGCACTGGATACTTGCTTTTCTATCTTTGTGATACTTTACAAGTAAAATGTGCTCCAGCTCCATCCCGGTAAATACAAAAGATGCAAAGTCTCTGTCTTTTTTTAAGATTGAATAGTAATGTAGAGGACTGGATACCATGCTTGGAAAGGACAGTTACTGATTTTTATCACATTAAAAGGAAATGCTGACTCAGGCTACAAAATCAACACCCATAAATCTGTAGCCTTTATATACACCAACAATAGCCAAGCCGAAAAAACAGTCAAGGACTCTATTCCTTTCAAAGTAGTACCAAAGAAGATGAAATATCTGGGAGTTTACCTAACAAAGGATGTGAAAGATCTTTATAAAGAGAACTATGAAACTTTAAGAAAAGAAATAGCTGAAAATGTTAACAAATGGAAAAACATACCATGCTCATGGCTGGGAAGAATCAATATTGTTAAAATGTTTATACTACCCAAAGCAATATATAATTTTAATGCAATTCCTATTAAAGTTCCATTGTCATATTTTAAAGATCTTGAAAAAATAATACTTCATTTTATATGGAATCAGAAAAAACCTTGAATAGCCAAGACATTACTCAGAAATAAAAACAAAGCAGGAGGACTCACACTACCAGACCTGAGACTCTACTATAAATCAATAGTGATCAAAACAGCATGGTACTGGCACAAAAACAGAGAGGTAGATGTCTGGAACAGAATAGAGAACCAAGAGATGAATCCAGCTACTTACCATTACTTGATCTTTGACAAGTCAACTAAAAACATTCAGTGGGGAAAAAACTCTCTATTTCACAAATGGTGCTGGGTGAACTAGCTAGCGACCTGTAAGAGGCTGAAACTGAACCCACACTTCTCACCATTAACTAAGATAGACTCTCACTGGATTAAAGACTTAAACTTAAGACATGAAACTATAAAAATTCTAGAAGAAAGTGCCAGGAAAACTCTTGAAGGAATTGGCCTGGGTGAATATTTTATGAGGAGGACTCCCCAGGCAATTGAAGCAGTATCAAAGATACACTACTGGGACCTGATCAAATTAAAAAGCTTCTGTATAGCCAAGAACATAGTAAGTTTAGCAAGCAGACAGCCCTCAGAATGGGAGAAAATATTTGCAGGTTATGCCTCCAGCAAAGGTTTAATAACCAGAATCCACAGAGAACTCACATGTATTAGCAAGAAAAGAACAAGTGATCCCATCTCAGGATGGGCAAAAACTTGAAGAGAGACTTCTCTAAAGAAGACAGGCGCACGGCCTACAGACACATGATAAAATGTTCACCATCCTTAATCATCAGAGAAATGCAAATCAAAACTACTTTGAGATATCACCTAACTCCAGTAAGATTAGCCCACATCACAAAATCCCAAACCCAGAGATATTGGCATGGATGTGGAGAAAAGGGAACACTTCTACACTGCTGGTGGGAATGCACACTAATACATTCCTTTTGGAAGGATGTTTGGAGAGTACTTAGAGATCTAATTGACCTGCCATTTGATCCTATAATTCCTTTACTAGATATATACCCAGAAGACCAAAAATCACATTGTAACAAAGACATCTGTACTAGAATGTTCATTGCAGCCCAATTCATAATTGCTAAGTCATGGAAGAAACCTAAGTGCCCATCGATTCATGAATGGATTAATAAATTGTGGTACATGTACACCATGGAATATAACACAGCCTTAAAGAAAGACAGAGACTTTACCTCTTTCATGTTTACATGGATGGAGCTGGAACATATTCTTCTTAGCAAGGTATCTCAAGAATGGAAGAAAAAGTATCCAATGTACTCAGTCCTACTATGAAGCTAATTTATAGCTGTTATATGAAGGGTATAACCCTACTATAACACAAGAATATGGGGAAAGAGGCAAGGGTATGTAGGGGAGAGGGGAGGTTGGGGCAGAGGGAGGGTAATTGGTGGGGCCACACCTATGGTGCATCTTAGAAGGGTACAGGGGAATCTTGCTAAATGCAGAATACAAATGTCTTCATATAATAACGGAGAAATTGCCAGGAAGGCTATGTTAACCAGTTTGATGAAAATAGTTAAGATTGTATATGAAACCAGCACATTGTACCCCTTGATTGCACTATTGTACA
>CAUYON010009024.1:0-10897 GCA_963573935.1 Arctocebus calabarensis
AACCCTGCTCTGAGGGTTCACATGGCACACAGGGAAGGCTTCACAGAGGAGGTGACTTCTATGCCAAGCAGCAGCCCTAACCCTGCTCTGAGGGTTCACACGGCACACAGGGAAGGCTTCACAGAGGAGGTGAGTTCTGTGCCAAGCAGCAGCCCTAACCCTGCTCTGAGGGTTCACACGGCACACAGGGAAGGCTTCACAGAGGAGGTGAGATCTGTGCCAAGCAGCAGCCATAACCGTCCCTTGAGAGTTCACACAGCACACAGGGAAGGCTTCACAGAGGAGGTGACTTTTGTGCCGACTCTAAAATACACTAAATGAAGCATTCGGGGGCTCCAACCTGGGCTGCACCCTGCTTTTCTGTAAAGAATAACCCTTAATATTTTTTACCCTTAATTTCTTTCTTTCTTTCTTTTTTTTTTTTTTTTTCTTGGCCAGGGCTGGGTTTGACTCCACCACCTCTGGGGCATATGAGGCCGGCACCCTACTCCTTTGAGCCACAGGTGCCGCATTTACCCTCAATTTCTAATGTGTGTGCACTAGGTTGGGGATGAGGAGGCGGGTCCACATGCAGAAATGGGCAGAGATAACAGCTTCCCGGCCATGACGTGCCCTTCTCAGCCTCCTGCCCTCCACATGGCTCTGCCTGCCTCTGGGTCTCCCCGCTTTCTCCTCTGTCCTGCGTTCCCTCCGCTACCAGCAGTGCTGTTGGAGAGGAAGCTCTTCGGTGATGGGTTGCAGAGCACTGTTGGGGCAGCCTCTGCAGTGTCCACTCAGGGTTGGCCGTAAGAGCTCTTGGGAGCGCCACCAGCTGCATCTGTAGTTCTTTTTCACTTTCTCTCTTCAACAGTAATTTTATTTTAACTTAAAACATTTTTTTTAAAAAGCTCAATGCTATCCTCCCAAAAGTAGACTACCATGATAAATATATGAAGATGAAAGAGAATAAACTTACAGCAACCTTAGAATATTTTAGTCTTTATTGGTTTAAATCAATCTTCCTATTACTGAGGAGATGAATCGCTGTTCATTGCCTATGCTGTTTTAATGATCAAATGTAAAGAATTTATGTTAAATTCTCTTTGATATATGTAGTTTAGTGACGTAAATCCTATTTCACAAGGATTGTACTTATTCCGTGAAACTCTGTTGCCATTAGAATGCATCATTAAGACTGATTTTAGCACTGCAGACATGCTGGCCCTTTGTTCTGGTGTCACAGACTTATCTGAAGTTGTGACGTACAGCAGCTATGTCCTTAGAGTTGTACAGTGTCCGCCTGGTTGATCTGTTGCCTCTGGGTTGTTTGGACTTAGCCAGCTGGATGAGGAGCAGGAGGGGAGTCGCTCCGTGTCTGAGATGAAGCCTGAGCTCAGTGCCCTACAAATACCTATGGCCTCCTCCCCAGGACAGGTGCTCGGCTTTCTGGGGCAGTTCATATAAACAACTGGGACTCTTCACTGAGGTTGCCCAGCACCAGGAGCTGGCAAAGCTGCCCTCCAGGCTTGACCTGTAAAATGGGGTACACAGAAAGGTGGCCCAAACTACAGCAGCAGCCCCTGCCCCAACATCTTCTCTGTGGGGTGATAAAAGGATCCAGAAGACTGTTGGCCCATGAATTTTCCTAATAGTGTACTTTGTATATTTTCTGTTGGGTTTTACTGACTGGTCTTGCATGCTGACTGTAAACTGTGATCCGTTTTCTAAGTGCTCCAGTGCACAGTGAGCAAAATCACAGCAGGTGGTTCGCAGTTTTGCCACCTGGCAGGGAGGATGACCCCACTTCCCAGGCTCCACTCACACCATGGATGTTGTAGAATTCTCCCAAAATCCAAGGGCTTGACAGGTGGTGTTCACCTGGTATGACTGTACTGGGAAAGGAAGTTAGTAATACAATCTACACCCATCAGGAGAGAAGAAAGAGACACAGACATATCTGGTGGTGTGTGTACCCTGACACACCTCACCGGGGGGCACCCGGACGCTCCTCCCGGGGAGCACCCGGACACACCTCACTGGGGGGCACCCAGATGCTCCTCACTGGGGAGCACTGTCTCAGTTGTGTAGGGCTGGCTTTATAGGGGTACCAGAGTCACTTCTACTGGCAGAGAAGGAAGACTAGTATGAGCTGCAGAGGTCTGCCCTTACACTGTTAAGATGTTAGTAGAGGTAGAGATTTGTTTCTGTCTCGTGCAGCCAAGTGGACACAGGCAGTCTGCAGTAACTGAGACCCAGGCTTCTCCCGCTGTGCTGCTCTGCCTTCCACAGGGCACTCCTTGACCTCAGATGTCTCATTTCTGTCCATGAAGGGTGTCAGAGGAGGAGAGGAACACCCGTTACAGAAGGCCTATAAGAATGGTCATCTCTGGAGACGATACACTTATACCTAGTACAACTGTTTTGTAGAATGTATGCTTTACTCTTGGTATTTAAAAAAAATTACTCAAAATGTGGTAGTAGCAAACAAATTACTGCATGGAGTCTAAAACATCTTTTTTTTTTTGAGACAGAGCCTCAAGCTGTCACCCTGGATAGAGTGCTGTGGCATCACAGCTCACAGCAACCTCCAATTCCTGGGCTCAAGCGAGTCTCCTGCCTCCGCCTCCCAAGTAGCTAGGACTACAGGCGCCCACTACAACGCCTGGCCGTTTTTTGGTTGCAGCCGTCATTGTTGTTTGGCGGGTCCGGGCTGGATTCGAACCCACCAGCTCAGGTGTACATAGCTGGCGCCCTAGCCCGTTGAGCCACAGGTGCCGAGCCGAGTCTAAACATCTTGATAGCAAAATCCACACAGCCAAGAACCCGGAGGCCTTTGTCACCTCAGGGCTGGACACCCATTGCTGTGGAGGAAAGCGGCTCTAATTTTCTGCACATCAGAGATAAAACTGGGCCTTAAGTCTTTCCAGATCAGTGATTTTCAACCTTTCCTATCGGATGGCACATTCAAACCTATAGTTGAACTTCTGCAGCACACATAAATTACGTTGATCAAAAAAAGGAGTAAACCAAAGAATATGCTTTCTGTGCTTTGAACTTCTTTTGAAATAATTTAATTAATGATCTTTAAAATTTTCACGTCACACAGTGTGCCACAGCACAGTGGTTGAATATCACTGCTGTAGATCCTTAAACCACATTCTGAGGCTGCTGGGCCCAGCATGGGGCTATTCACTCTGGACTTGGTCCCACCTTCCATGCTAGGAGATGCAGGGAGGAGCTGTTGCCTGCTGAGTAGTGAAGGCTGAAAGGTGGTCACAGAGGACGGACCACAGAGGCCGGCCACACAGAGCAGACCAGAGGGGCTGGACCAGAGGAGGTGGGTCACACAGAGTGAGCTACAGAGGGCAGGCCACACAGGGGACGGACCGTAGGGGGAGGAGCACAGGGAGTGGGACAGAGTGTCCCTTCCTGACTCTGGCCATGAGCTGCAGGGGGTTACATGCAACTCTAAGATTGTCCAGTGACACATGTGCATGAGGGCTCTGGAGTCCTCCTCTAAATAATGGGTATCAAGAGCTGAAACTGTAGAGAAGATGCAGTGTAGGAACAGAGGATGAAAACAGAAATGCACGCACACATACATATTCACACACACACGCATATATACACACATATGCACACACACATACATAAATACACCAGCAATAAGTGAATACGTGTGTGTGTGTGTATGTGGACATTTGGAATTTTGTTGTCTCCCATGTAGACTTGTATAATTTTGTTTTCTCACATGTAGCCCCACCTTCCATATTGGGAGATGGAGAGAGGAGTTGCTGCCTGCTGAGTCACTGTGAAAGTTTTGAATTGGACGGCGCTATGGTCCATTACCTCACTTACAAGAAACACAGCCAGCAGTGTCCTTTCTGACTCACCCCTGCAAGTTTTGACCTGCTGGGCTTATGGGTGCTGCTCGGAGGGCTTCATTTGTTTCTGTCCATGTGGATTTTACATTTCTTGGTTTTTGTGTATCTCAAAATTGTTGTAATGATTCACATCTACACGTATCCTCCATACGTATTGAATTGAATGTAAAGGATAGCTTATTGTATCCAAAACATTCTAATACATCTTTTTTTCTCTTTGGAGTTAAATGAAAGATCAAATGTTTCTTGAGTGTTATTGACCCAGATACTGTGCATTTTTCATGGATTCTTTAAAACAACTCTGAAGAGAAAGTCAGCATGGCTAAACCCCTTTTGCAGATTAAGAGACCGAGTCTGGGACCGGTGGAGACCGTGGCTCCCACTGCCTGCCCTGATCTGCAGGCAGACTGTCCCTGTGTTCTCATTTTGTTTGCCCTCCTGCCCAATTTTCCTTTTTCTATTAGCCTGAAATAAAATTCCTTCTGAAAGTATTTCATTTTTATCTTAACCTTTGCCTATCTTCTGTTTACCCACTGAGAAGCATAAAGAGAAAGGCTTTTGCTTCATGTTTATCAAAGAAAATTTAAATTTGGGGTCCGTGTTAAGAAACATGTAGCTTGCTTGATTTTAGAAGCTTCTACTGAAAGATACTCTTTTCATATACATGATTGCCTTTTAGAGTGTGTAGGCAGTAATGCTGTGGGTTATTATTCAAGTGGGAAATGCCTCCATTTGGTATCTCTTTTTTTAACCTAGATTTCAATTTTAAGTAGTATGTAAAGCCAAGCAATCTGGGTATGTAATAACTTATTTACTCGCTTTCTAAAATCTCTTGTATTGTTTCTAGAGATCATCTTGTGGTTTATTTTTGGTAGAGTGTACGACATGTTCATTTCCTTCTCAACTCACTGCTTTCGTATATCCAACTAAGTAGAGTCTGTCTTTCTAACCCTGAGTCCAATATGGCTCTTCTATTTATATTTTCTTTTTATCATAATATGGACTTTAATCTTAGCTATTCAACTTAACCTATCATCACCATTATTGCCATAACTCAGATGAACATGGTTTAATTTATTATGACTCCTTCTGAATCATAAGTGGATTCTAATACACGTTCTGCTCACAGGAGTCTGCAGTGTGCAGGGGCATCAGATATCTTGAAGGCCTTCCCAGCTGAAAAATAACTCTTTCCTGTAAACTGTTAATCAGCAATCCACTTGTATTGACAAATCTCTTTTAAAGTATGCCTTTTGCCTTTTATAAGACCAGAATAACTGTTAAATCCAGAAACCCAATTCATTAATTTCCTGCTGTGATAGATGACATAGCCATGTAATATGACGCATTTAGTAAATGTCAGCTGTATTAATAGAACTGTCTATAATAGAATTGGGTGCAATTTATGTGTATAAAACTAAATTACAATGGATGAGTTACTCAAAGGATGAAGAAAAATAACCTTTAGATAGTGTCAAAGGCTGGATGGGCTGGGACATTGCAGTCTCCAACCCTCAGATTGTGGACCAGCACTGGCCCACAGCCTGTTAGGAACCCAGCCATGCAGCAGAGGTGAACAGCAGGTGAGCACCAAAGCTTCATCTGCATTGATAGCTGCTCCCCATGAGTGGCATCACCACCTGAGCACCACTGTCAGATCAGGTGGCATTCGATTCTAATAGTGCGAACCCTGCTATAAACTGCGTGTGAGGGATCTGGGCCACACACTCCTTAGGAGGATGTAACCTCCCTCACCCTATCCATGGAAAAATTGTCTTCCACGAAGCCAGTCCTTGGTGCCAAAAAGGTCAAGGACTGCTGGTCTACACAAAGCGAGCACCTGAGGTGGAAACACCAGCAGCTGGGCTGACATGCAAAGGCAGGCGGTGCGGAGCATGAGGGGCGGGGGATGCTGCAGCCTACAGATACAGAGTGCGAAGGGCAAGAAATAAGGTTAACAGGTGCAGAGCGCGATGAGCAGGACATGAGGTAACCGGTGCCGAGTGCGATGGGCAGGAGATGTGGGTAACATGGAGCCAAAGGGCTGCAGAGCCACGCGGTCCATAGGAGACAGTCAGGGCTCCCATTCAGACAAATCTCATAGTCAGAATTCACAGCAGAGCAAACCCAGGAGGACAGACCAGGAGCAGGCATCCAGCTGGGGGGCCTTGGAGCAGGAGGACCCAGACACTCAGCAAAGGGGTCTCCCCCATGGCTGACAGCGTTGAGACCTCAGTGACTAGACAAGGTGTGGAGGAGAGGGGAGGCTGCTGTTCCAGTAACGGACCTCTTCTTTCCGGAACAGTGGTCTCTCACCAAGTGTGCTGGTGAGGCATGAAGGGAAGAGGGGTTACGAATGAGTTTTAGGCAATGTTTAGTATCTTTCATATTTAGTGTATTTATGCACACATTCACTTGTTTGTTTACTCATGTCCTAGCACCACCTACCTTGGTACCTTTCCACTGCCGCCAGTGAAGAGGGCAAGCCAGGCGGTGCTCGGGAGGGCCTACCTGGGCTGGGGACAGTGCTGGAATTATGACACAGGACTGAGGGACCTGCACACAGAGCCATCGGTATCAGGGAAGGAGGAGATTCTATTCAGCTGTGGAGCCTGCAGTGCCGAGTGGAGACAGAGAAACCACTGTCCAGACAGTCCGCCTCCCTCCTAAGCATGTCACAGAGGAAAGGTCCTCTACAAAGATTTCATCTTTCCACAGCTTGGGTCCATGGTGGCCTACTGGGAACTGATTTTTGATAGAAGATTAATTTATTGGCACACTGATTTCACCACTATTAGTTATATCTGGTTTTATTGCATAATGTTAACTTGTTATTCTATACTTTGTGGGGGGGCTTGGACAACACCCTAAATACTCCAGGTAAAGGTCACCTGCATGACCCCCATGAGGCCCGTTTACGTTGTGGGAATCACACACTCATCTTGGGAAGTGAGTGGGAAATATGGTCACTGCTCTCACTGGCCACGGTGTTGCCCCTCCAGGCCGTAGCCCCAGTCTGTGGGCCCAGTTGACTCAGGCTGGTTGGGCTCTGCCAGGCACCTCCTCACCATCCCTTCTCTGTCTGAGTAATAAGGTGCATGTGGCCACTTGCCACTCCGCCAGCCCAGACACTATAGACATGTTGATGCCGCTGCTGTGGTAAGTTGCCACCAGCCCATAGCCTCTCAATGTTTTTTCTACAATGTATTTGGAACACAAATATTCCCATAAGCAGCCTGTGGCTAGAGCTAGCCCCCAGGATTCTTTGCAGTAGATATTTAACAAGGACCTACCTCGTGCCTCTAGGGGAGTGGACGCAGCCCCACCGTCCCAGCTGGAGGGGGCCCCCTCCTCATTCCTTCTTTGGGTCTGCTGTTGAGTCCTGCAGAGAAGTCTCAGGGTTACTCATTTGCCTCGAGAAGCAGGCACTTCTTCCCAGCCAGTGTATTTGCAAAGTCCAGTTAGGAGAGGCGGCTGGCACTGTGTCACCTGTTCACGTTAGCTATTCTGATGACAGGGAGGAATGTGCTATTCTTTTTTCAATATGAATTTCTTTCCTTTTTTTTTTTTTTGAAAGGGAGGAAGCACCTGTAGTTTTATTCATTACTACATTAGTGTTTCTCAATTGGAACTTATTTGTACAGCACTGGTTTGTGTCTGAGTAAACTATTTGGTTTGTAAAATAGTGAATACAATTTCTTACTTCATTAGTGTCACTCTAATATTGTGAAATTTTTACAAGTGGTGGCAACACAATTTTAAAAAGTTCTACTTTAGGGATAACTGGGAATTTCATAGAACCTGAAATCCCCTTTCTAGCCCTGGTCCAAGAGGCTACAATGCAGTTTAAGGAATTTTCTTGATTCCTACAAGTTAACCTGAAGTTAAGGCTCGATTCTCAGTCATTTTACGAGTAAATATTTTGCCTCAGTGATTAACTTCAACAGATTTTGGGGGGGGGGGTACAGATAATGACGATGGGCTAAAGACAGAAACTGCAGCTTACATGGGAAATTTGGCTTTCAGAAAAGTTAAAGCAATTTTATTTTCTGGTACAAGTAGGTTAACTAGCTCACCTCCCATACATAAAAACTGTAGGTTTAAATACTTCTGGTAGGGTTTCATCATTCTGACCACACACGGAGGCAAACACCTGATGCCTGCTGGCAAAGGGCACGCTGACCCAAGAGAAACACAGTCTTCATGCTCTTGGAAAAAAATCAACTACAAAACCCACCAAAAATCAGTTCCAACTGCAGGCTCCTTTGAACTGGAAGAAGTGGGGGAAGAAAGAGGAAATCAATACAGGGGTAAGACAGTGAGCTTGTTTCCAGGTTGTTAATAATACATGCACGTCTACGCTGAAGTTCCTTCTTCACAACACGGTGTGGGCGTGTGCGCAGGTGTGTGGCTGATGTGGGTGGGTGGGCCGGGCAGTGGAGCCCACCAGGCAGGGCCTCAAGCGGGCCCTGCATTCTCCCCGCGCTCTCCCTGCGCCTGGGAGTGGGAAGAGATGAGAGTAGATGAGATGATGAGTTCCCCCGTGGCGTGGGTGGAGGGACGAAGTGGGACACGGAGCCAGGCGGCGGCTTTGTGCTTCCCGCCTTAGCACCTGCACATCACTCCACAGTGGCAGCAGGCCCGAAGGGGCAGGTGACAGCACATACAGGGGGCCAAGAAAGACACAATAAGGGCCATCACCAGAGCAAAACTTCTCTTCGCACGAGCACGGCCCGTGCAGTCGCTCTCGGGGTCCGACATACCGTCGAGCATTCTGTCCGCGCACCACGGACGGCTCACGCGGCGAATGCAAGTGGCACGGAGGCGGTGCGTCCTGCAGTGGCCCCTGCGGTTCTCCTCGCCCTCGAACGTGTCCCTGCAGTACACGCTGTGTGCGCGCTCCCTGCCCTCCTCCCGCGGCGAGGCCGAAGTCCGACGCGTCCACGTGGGGGTAGTTGTAGTCCTGCTTGGGGACCTCGCCCTTGGCGAAGGGCTCGTAGGCGTCTGCGTCCCCCCGGGGTGGGTGCACTTGCCCCTGACCGGCGCCCGCCGGTCACCCTTGTACCATCATCCGGATCTTCTCCAGGGTGGACGCGGACAGTGTCCTCGTGGGCGTCTGGGAAGCTGACAGGACGGCAGGTGCTCCGTCTCTCCGCCTCAGCTTTCTCGTCGGTAAACCAGGGACGTTGACAACGAGCCCTGGTCGAGGTGACAGTGGTCTGTGGGGCGTGGGGGGTGGATGGACCCAGGGTGTAAACGCTCTGGTGCTCACAGGATGTGGGAGGAGAGTGTCCGGGAAGGTTGTTCCCTGTTCTGAGAGGAGTTAGAACAGCTGTCTGTCCTGAGCTGTCCTCTTTCCAAGACGCAAGCTGATCAGGAGACAGGCCAGACTCGTGCTCCTTTATGAGCCCAGCTATAAGGCAGCTGCTGGGGGCAGGAGACACACGACTCTGTCGCAGACTCCAGGAATCTGTCTTTCCTCTAGGACTGTGAAACCATCACCGTGGCCAAGCTCAGCTCCGTCATGGACGGCGGAAGACGATGTTGTTGGACCTCCTGTAAGGTCCCCCATCGCTGTCAAGGCTGGAGCGTCAGCAGGGCTTTGGACAGTCAGTGCAAACTTCCATTATCGACCTCCCAGCGTGGAAACGTCGGACGGGCTGTGGTGTAGACGCAGTCCTTTCGTACGCAGCTTTCCAATACCACCAGTTTGGGTTTCTGTCGTTCACTGTGGGTGAGAAAGCCGCCTCGTCCATTGCCTTCTGGGTGCCTGACTTAGAGACCCCGATGCGACTGACCCCACCTCCTCCCTGTGTGAACCCCCGCCCCCGCTGAAGTCGTGTCTGGTCCAGCCACAGCCCTGACACGCACAATATAGCGGTCACATTTCCTTTCTTTGGATAGAATTCATTTGTTACTCATTAAACATATAGTCACGTGTTGTGTACATCAGGCGACAGCCTCCAGACTGGTGTCCTGACTTCCACATGCGCCCCGTCGTCCGGGTGTTTCTTGGGTCGTTTTCTTGTTGACCTGTTGACCAAAACGCCTGTCCCGCAGTGGGCAGCTTTGCTCCCTTCATCTTCCCGTCCACTCACCCCTCTTCACAGCTCTGGAGATTGCCTGATTTGGGGGGGGCTGGAGACGAAGGGGGCGCTGCAAGCAGAAGGGAAAGGGGGTGCCTGGGGCGCAGAGGGGCGAGGCGGACTGGGGGTCCGTGGGCTCGGGAGCGCAGGGCTGAGATTTGGGCAGAGGATGGTGCTGGGGGAGAGCAGGAGAAAAACAAGCGTGCCTCTGAGCAGCGGGGACTGCAGCGGAGGTGGAACAGGCCGGGACTGCTGGGGGCTCGGTCAGGGGTCGCCCCCGGGGGCTGGGCTGATCACGTTGGGGAGCAGTTGGGTCGGGGGACGAGTGCCTGGGAGGCAGCGCAGGCTGCCACATCCGAGCCCCATCTCTTGACACTACTGATTTACTCCATACTGGATTCTCAACATGAATTTAATTCTTTTTTTTTTAATTGAATCATAGCTGTGTACATTAGTTCAATCATGGGGTACAGTGTGCGGGCTTCACATGCAATCTGAGATATTTTTATCAACCTGATTGACATACCGTTCATGATATTTTCTCATTTACTATGTGAAAACATTTTTGATCCGTATTTAGAAGTTTTCTCCTGACCCTTCGAATATGTACCACGCATGTGATCTCACCCTTTGTCCCATCTCCCCCCACCCTCTCCCTCCCCTGCCCTCCCTCTCCCCTTTCCCCGTCTTCCTGTGCAATAAATGGGTTGTAGCCTTCACTTGAATGATAAAGAATTTGTCTCATATTAGGGGTGTATACATTGGATACTTTTTCTTCCATTCTAGAGATACTTTGCTAAGGAGAATATGTTCCAGCTCCATCCATGTAAAAATGAAAGAGGAAAAGTCACCCTCTTTCTTTAAGGCTGCATAATATTCCATGGTATACATGTACCACAGTTTATTAATCCATTCGTGTATCGATGGGCTCTTGGGCTTCTTCCATGA
>CAUYON010009027.1:0-20427 GCA_963573935.1 Arctocebus calabarensis
CAACAACAGAAATTTGCATACTCAAACAAAAACATGGAAGATAAATAACCTTATGCTGAAAGACAGATGGGTCATTGATGAGATTAAGAAGGAAATCACTAAATTTTTGGAACAAAATGACAATGAAGACACAAGTTATCAAAACCTTTGGGATACTGCAAAGGCAGTCCTAAGAGGCAAATTTATAGCACTGCAAGCCTTCCTCAAGAGAACAGAAAGACAAGAAGTTAACAACTTAATGAAACATGTCAAACAACTGGAAAAGGAAGAACATTCTAACCCCAAACACAGCAGGAGAAAAGAAATAACCAAAATCAGGGCAGAATTAAATGAAATTGAAAACAAAAGAATTGTACAACAGATCAATAAATCAAAAAGTTGGCTCTTTGAAAAGGTCAATAAAATAGATAAACTTTTGGCTACTCTAATCAGGAAAATAAGAGTAAAATCTTTAATTTCATCAATCAGAAATGGTTGATTTAATTTCATCAATCAGAAATAACAACAGACCCCTCAGAAATTCAAAAACTCCTTAATGAATATTACAAGAAACTTTACTCTCAGAAACATGAAATCTGCAGGAAATTGACCAATACTTGGTTGTTTCCTGAATACAACATACAGTTCACTTGTTTTTTCTTATCCAGTCAGCCAGTATGTGTCTCTTCAGTGGGCTTTTATTGGAAAGAATTGATAAGTACAGTGGAATTATACTCATCTTCTTTTGTGGAGGTCCATTGGTTAGCTTTATCCCTGGTTCCATTGTTGTAGCTAGGCTTTTCCTTTAATTTCTGGGTGTGGTTACTTTGCTGCTGGTTCATTGTGGTTTTCAGTGTGAATAGTAGGTCTGAGTACTTCCTATAGAGTTGGTCTTTTGTGGCAAATTTCCTCAGTGTGAGCATGTCAGTAACATATTTGATTTCAAATATTATGTCAGAAATCAAACTTAATTTAGCAGGATGCATGATCCTGAGCTAAACATATGACCTCCCTTCTCTGGCTTATAACTTTTCATCTGAGAAGTTCACTGTCATCCTGAAATTTTTTCCCCTTGTTGGTAAGAATTTCCTTAATCTGGCTGTTTACATAATTTTCTTTCATTTTGACTTTAGCTAATTACAATGTGTCTAAAAGTTACTTTGGTTGAATTGAGTCATATTGGGGTTCTGAAACCATCTAGTACATGGCTTTCTAGGTCTCTTACAGTTCTTTGGAAATTCTCTGCCATGATGTCTTGAAATAGAGCCTATGTGCTTTTGGAGCCTCTTAATCTCCTTCAGGAATCTCTATAATTCAAAGTTTAATCTCTATAATTCAAAATTTGATCTCTGTAATTCAAGTTTGTAGTAGTCCCTTAATTCTCTCAGGGAAAGTTATTCTTTTCTTTTCTTTTTTTTTTTTTTCCTGCCTCTTTGAATGATTTAGTTCAAAAGTCTTGTTTTTGATTTCTGAGATTCTTTCTTCTCCATGTCCTACTCTGTTATGGAGGCTCTTTACTGTGTTTAGAATCTTCTTTAATGCTTTTTAATTTTTTTAAGCTCTGCTTTAGGTTCAGATCCTTAGTGACTTTGTCTTTAATTTCACTATGTTCTTGAGACAGTTCTTGGACGTCTTTTTGGAATTCTTTTTCCATCTTCTCCTTGATTCTGTTCATCTTATTTGCCATCCATATTCTGATATCTATTTTTGTCATTTCAACAATTTCTCTATGGATAGTATTTTCAGCTGTATCTCCCTTGAAATCTCATGGTGTGGTTGATCTGTTTTGATTTTTCATGTTTCTGGCCTTCTTCTACTGGTTCCTCCCAATGTGTATTTTCAATTTATTTATATATGTATTATATTTTTTAAACTAGCATGTTAGGTTTCTCTAAATAGTTAATGAGACATAATCTAATTGAGGATCATTGGGTTGCACCCCAGAGACCTATTTGGCGACGAAAACTAGCAGTTTTAAATTAGTTATAGAGGCCCCAATATATGGAGCTCACCATCATTTCACCACTGACTGTTCAAATGAGTTAGAGCTTATGCCTATGGCCCTTTCTGCATACAGCCTCATGAAACTCCCTTTCAGGGCTATAGCGTGAGTGTCTCTGTGGGGAAGGCTTGTTTTTAATTTGCTATGGTTTCTGCTAGTGGCAGCTGGTGTTGATATTGTGGACAACCCTTTTTTCTCCCACCCAAATTCCAGCCTCATAGTAAAAATATCCCACTCTTGAACAAAGAATTTAAAAAGCTGATGTTTTGCCAGAGTCCTGATCACAACTTCCTGGATACACTGTAGCCCTTATCTGTGACTACAGTGGAGGAGGGGTTCTGTGGGCCACTGTCTGCTTCCTGGGTCTTCCCATGGTGCATTTTTCTGCCTCTTTGAATGAATGGGTTAGTTCAAAAGTCTTGTTTTTGATTTCTGAAATTCTTTCTTCTCCATGTTCTACTCTGTTGCTGATACTTTCTACTGCATTTTGATACTCCTTGGAGGCCTCTTTCAATTCCATAAGCTCTGCTATATTTTTCCTAATTATGACCATATTCTTCATGACTGCATCTTTTATTTCACTAATTTCTTGCACAAGTTTTAAACTTCCTTTTGAATTGCTTTTATTTTTTTATTTTCTCCTCAATTCCATTCATCTTATTTGTTATCCAGATTCTGTATTATATTTCTGTCATTTCAACGTTTTCTCAAGGGATAGTATTTTCAGCTGTATTTTGGTGGTAATCTCTTGGGGGATTTGATCTGCTCTGATTCTTCATGTTGCCAGTGTTCTTCTGCTGATTCCTCCCTATGTGTGTTTTTAGTTAACTACATATTTGTTACACTGCTTTAGCTGGAATGTTAGGTTGTCCCTAAATAGTTATTGAGAGATAATCTAATTGGGGCCTCTTAGGTGACTTCTCAGAGACTTGTTTGGAAACTAAAACTGGTGGACAGAAATCATATCTGGACATGGAGCTCCTGAAGAAATGGAGCTTACCACCCTTTCATCATTGACTATTCAAATTGGTTTCTGGTTATATCTGTGGCCCTTCCTCCCAAAACTGCCTTTGGTCATTGAAGTGTGTGAGAGTCCCTGCAGACTGACCTTGCTTCCCCCAAGGTAGATGGAGGGTGGTTGGGTCTGGAGCTCCAGGTGTCACTTCTTGGCTGGAGCACCTCCTGTTCAAGAAGCCAAACTATTCCTTCCCTAACATCAATTTTGCCTTCTGCCTAATTTAAAAGACCTGAAGTTTTCTGACAATGCTCTGGCTGTAACACATTTAAACTGCCATAGGCATTTGAACTCCCCGATGGCTGGGGGAGAAGAGTCCATAGGTCACCCATCTTTTCCAGCCCAGGTTACTGCCCTTCAGGTGAATGCCTCATGCACAAGCAAATTCAAAATGCTGTAGTTTTTGCCATAGTCCAGGCCACAATACAGTGTTAATGCCTCAGTTCTTGCCCATGGATGGGAGAGGGGGGCCCTGTTGCCCTCTGTCTACTTCCCAGATGTTTCCAGGGTGGCATTGCCCAAAGCTAGTTCTGTCTCTCTCCAAATTTGCAGGATGGTAGCTTGAAGTTGAATCCCCAGGGGGGGCCTGCCTGCACAGACACTAAACAGAGCCACCGCAGAAGGCAGGGAGAATTCCCCTCTAGCAGGAAGGAGACCCAAGATAAGCCCCACCTGGCCAAAGCCAGTGCAGCTGGTCCAAAATCTCCTCTGGCAGTGAGAGATGGGGAACATTCAGTTCACCAGGCCCCATACAAAGAAGAGGTACCTCAGAATTCCCACCAGATATAATGGGGTGCAAGACCTGTGTCCCTTTCTTCCCATGACCAGCCAAAAATCTGGCTAGTTATGGTGACAGAGAAATTGTCCTTTTGTTGATGGAATTTCTTTCTGCAGTAGGTCCTTGGTCTCAGAGTTTTAAAGAATGAACCCCTAGACCCCACAGATCAGTGACAAAATAAGAGTTATTAGATAGAAAGGAATATAGAAAGAATGAAAGGCACCAGAGCCTCTGGCAGAGGGTGGAGGCCCAAGTGGAAAGTCCTATGTGGGTCTTTCCTCTAAGGGGTTATATATTGTTTTGTAAATAGGAAGGTCTTGAGAATTACATTTGGCCAGGACTTAGCAGACAGGAAGAATGCTTTTCAATGTTGATTAGTGAATGAATCAGTGTATTAACAAAGGAATGTAGTACTTTCAGCTCCAGGCAAAAGTGGCAGGGAGTCCACTCCAGAAGAGTCCAAGCTTACACGAAATACTGGAAAAACTGCTTTTCTCCTGTCTTCCTCATATCCAGGTAGTGCAGTTTTAGAGAAGAAAAGTCTTGTTTTTCCAGGCCTAGAAAACAGTGGTCCCTGTCCATCCCTGAATGGGGAAACCTTGTATCAATTCTCTCTCTCTGAGCAGAAACTCTAAATGCTGTTAGGGAAAAGGGACACTGATTTTACCTTAACTGCTTCCTTCTGTATTGGACAATGACAAAAGAGGGCCATTAGGAGATCTTCAGAAAGGAGTGATCCAGGTGTCCACAATAGAATCAGCTTTTGAACTGGAAACATTTTTGTTATTTGTGGCCTGATGATGTCATCTCTAGAATACACAAATATGAATAGCATATTGAAAGGCAAGGGTAGATGAGTGAGAGGAGGAGGTTGATTATAGTGTCATTGGTATCAGGTTGTAAAAAACAAAGCCTGTGATTTTGAAAGAAATTTACACTAACACTTTTCTTGTTGGTCTCTAAATAACTTCTATTTTCTTTTGGCTCACAAGTGTAGGTAAACTGTAGTTGATTCTCTTCATGATCTTCTTCTGTAGGAAGTGCTGACTTTCAGGATTTTACTCATGAATGACATATGCATGAATCTATTCTCATAACTTTAACAGATGTAGGAGAAGACAAAATTAAAGAAAAAGGACCCTCACAATTTAGGGTTAAGGAAGGTGAATTGGAGGGAAGAGCTATGATCATCATCAGATCTCTAAGAGAGAAAAGTTATTTTAGTGTTGAATATGAAAATGTGGTTAGTAGGTTTTTAAGGATTTGTTGACATTTTGCCAAAGAAGTTTGTTGTGTCTTCTCTCTTCACTGGCATGTTCACGTATCCAGCTGTCATGCGTTGCTGTTAATTTGTAGGAACAGAACAAGTTGAGTAATATTTGATATAAAAGGTCGTTTCTTTGCATTTGACAGTTATATGACTTGATGCTACTGCCTAACCAAGTCACTCTAGACTTTTAGTCTGTCCAAATGTAATTGCTAGTGCCTGGCAAATTAGCAAGGAGAGAGAGTGAACTATCCCAGGTTTCACAGGCTTGGCCTGTAGATTGTTCATAACCTATGGTGATTTGACATGTATTGTCAATATAAAGGTTAGTGTCAGTATCATCTATGATCCTTGTGAGAGGTGCAAGAAAGCCATTTGTGGAATCAACGATAGAGTTTGATCATAATAGTGTTCCAAGATATCAGCTAGAAAATATCCTGCATCATTCTGATTTTCAATGCAGAGGGGAAATTTCTTTTCTAGTGCCTTTACCTGAACAAAAGACAGTTCCACAGTTTTTCTACATCCAGTTGTCTCACTAGCAGGTGAAGTTGTATGTTGCTTCTTTTCTGGCTGTGGATACCATATCTTATCATTTGACCATTTTCCAGATTGGTTACACCAGTCACTCACATTAACAGACATAAAAATGAATTCAGGTTCCTTTGTACAATCTAGATGTTGACATAACCAGCAATCAGATTGATTCGTTAGTGTAGCCAGGGTTTGAAATACTGGTGCAAAGGGGTGCTGAGCTGCACTTGACCTGCTGGAAAAATAGTAAGATTTAGTAAAATTAAGGCATAGTTTGAAAGAAGAGCCATAGTGGAAGATGAAAAGAAAAGAGAATGGGATAAGTTGAGTTAACCTTCACTCAGCTTCCAATATGTTAACTTCTAAAAGTAGAGGGGGATGGTTAAAGGAAAAAGTGTTCAAAAGTGACTATTGGGGGTTTTATAGACTTAAATGAGATTTATTGATCTGCAATTTTGGGAACAGCTATCTACTTCGTGGAGTTGTCTGCTTCAGGGGCCTAGGGATTGGTCCTGGAAATCCTTACTTTCAGGTCACCTGTAGGGGTCATCTTTCAACTGTCTTGATGTATTCAGACATGGCTCATGTGAATCCAGGAGGGCCTTTTCTTTACTTTTATGGCAGTATAGGTGATTAGCAGTACTTCATAAAGGCCTTCTCAGAGGGGTGAACAGTGCATGTTTTCTTCTAAAAACTTTGATACATACTTTGTATGTATCATACAAAACTTTGATCTCCTGCTAAAGGAGATTAAAGGGATGGCAAGCCTTGTCAGTTGGTGGAGGCCATGTTCTTTTAACCTGCTGATGATATGCTCCAGGTACATTAGTTAGTGCCTGTATATAGCTGATCATGGTATAAAATTGTTCACTAAGATATCTATACTTTTCAGTCAGGCCAGGAGGTTTAGAGGTACCAGTAGACAGGTGAACAAAGACTATTTAAAAGGGTATTGATCCATGTCCTTTATTTGGGGTATTACAGATTTTTATAAGAGCCAGAGGTAATGCTTCTAGCCATTTAAGTCCAATGTCTTGACATATTTTTGCCAAAGTTCTCTTTATGTCTAGATTTTATGTTCTACCTTTCCTGAGGATTGAGTGTATGAAATTTTAATGAGTACCCCAGAGGCTTTGCAAGTAGATGCTTTATTTCTGCTGTGAAATGTGTCCTTTGATCTGATTCAATCCATTAGGGTATACCAAATTGAGGAATAATTTCAGTTACCAATTTATGTACTACTGTTGCAGCATCTGCATGTTTGGCTGGGTAAAATTCAGTCCACCCACTAAACACACAGACAATAACTAAGCATTGAGAAAGGAATAAAGCTGGAGGTAAATCTATAAAATAAATTTGGAGTGCTGCAAAAGGCAATGCAGGGGCTCCCTAAAGAGTATTTTTCTCCTCCAGAGATTGGGTGAGATTTACAAATAGTACACTGGAAAATATTTGTTTAGAGATTTTGTAGATCCCAGGGTCTACAAAACTATTTTTTAGTTCCTTAATTATCCTCTGCTTGCATATATGTCCCATTTTGTGGGAGATAAGTGCAAGCCAAAACGTTAAAAGAAAGGGGCCTTTGGGGAGTCAATTTGATCCAATATATAATTCATTTGATAACTGGTTAGCAAAATTATGTATCCATTTATCTTTTTCAGATTGTAGAGTATTAATCTGATGATTAATGATGTCAGATAAGCATAAGGGGAAGGTAATAAGTTGAATAGAAAAAGGATAGGGGGGACTATTTCTGGTGGCATGCTTTGCAGCTCTCTCTGCCCCTTCATTTCCTAGAGATACAGTATCTGTTTCTTTAGTATGGGATGGGCAATCAATAATAGCAATTTTAGAGGGGAGGTCTTGTAATAGGGAAGGAATTATAGGCCTACTGGCAATAAGAGTGCCAGCTGACATTGAGAAACCACGAGACTTCCAAAATGTGCCAACTTCACGACAGACTGCAGGGGCGTATTTGGAGTCTGCTTAAATCATGGCAGTTTTTCCTCCTGCCAATGTGCAAGTGCTAGTGAGAGATACAAGTTCAGCAGCTAGTGCTTATTTTAGATTAGGTATGGAGTATGCTTCCAGGGTTTCATGTGGGGAAAATATAGCATAACCAGTTATTATACTACCTTTGAAGTCACGTTGCAAGAGCTGTCACAAAAGAGGATTGAGTCTGGGTTGCCTAAGGAATGTCTGAGAGACCTTCTAATTGTTTTGAAACCATGTCAACAACCATAAGGCAATGATGTGAGATCATCAGGAAGAGGTAGGAGTGTAGCTGGATTTAAGGTGTTACAATGGTGTAAGATAATGCCGGGCGTAGTTAGTAGTGTTTGTTCATAGATGGTCTATTGCCTAGTAGAGAGAAGCTGTGTTTCATGGACTTGTAAGAGACCAGACACAGCATGGGGAACATTCAGATGAATAGGGGAACCTAATGTGAGGGTACTGGATTTGTCAATTAGGGTGGCATCTGCTGCAACTTCACATAGGCATGGGAGCATGCCAGCAGCCACAGTATCTAATTGACATGAAAAATATGCTATAGGATGGATCTAAGAGGAAAAAGCTGTCCTAAAATGCCAGCAGCAATTCCATTGTTTTCATGGCAATATAAATGGAAAGGTTTGAATGCTATGTTAACCAGTTCGATGAAAATATTCCAGTTTGTATGTGA
Source organism: Arctocebus calabarensis (assembly GCA_963573935.1). Classification (NCBI taxonomy): domain Eukaryota; kingdom Metazoa; phylum Chordata; class Mammalia; order Primates; family Lorisidae; genus Arctocebus; species Arctocebus calabarensis. The sequence continues at coordinate 8,259 of CAUYON010009027.1, forward strand.
AACCAGCATATTGTACCCCATTATTGCATTAATGTACACAGCTATGATTTAATTTAAAAAAAAATGGGTAAACCTAGAGCAGAAGGTGTGGATAATGCTAATTTAAGAGTTTTAAAAGAATCTAATGGGGTTGGTGCCTGTAGCTCAGCGGCTAGGGTGCCAGCAACATTTACTGGAGCTGGCAGGATCTAATCCAGCCCATGCCTGCCAAACAACAATGACAACTACAACCAAAATTAGCCAGGTGTTGTGGTGGGTGCCCGTAGTCCCAGCTACTTGGGAGGCTGAGGCAAGAGAATCGCTTAAGCCTAAGAGTTGTAGGTTGCTGTGATTTATGATACCATGACACTGTACCCAGGGTGACAACTTGAGACTCTGTCTCAAAAAAAAAAAAATCTAATGCCTCTGGGGGCCAGAGGATAGATTCTTGGATACTGTCAGGATGGAGGGAATATAGTGATTTAGTGACGGCAGAAAAATTAAGAAAACATTGGCAGCAGTAGCCAGCTGCACCTAGAAATTTTAGTAGTTTTTTTCTTTTAGTTTTTGGAAAGATAATAGACAAAATTGACTCAAGGTGTTTTGGGGTCAGTTTTTGAGTGCCTTGAGATATTTTGTGTCCTAAGTAAGTAACAATGGTCTGTACTGACTGGAGTTTAGACTTAGAGGCTTTATGGCCTTTCTTAGCTAGAGCTTTTAAAAGAATGACAGAGTCTAAGAGAGCATTTTGTTTAGTTTTATTACAGAGTAGAAGATTATCAATGTATTGAACTACAGTGGACCCATGCTTAAAGGCTATGGAGTCAAGATCAGCCTTGAGAATTTGAGAGAATGTTGGGGGAAATTCGAGTATTCAGGTTCAAGTTAATTGTCTCCCTCTAAAAGTAAATGCAAAGACAAATTGTGAGTCAGGGTGTAAGGGAATTGAAAAGAAACTTGAGCAGAGATCAATTACTATAAACTAGACTGCATTAGCAGGAATGGAGGTAAGTATTGTAGACAGATTTGGAACAACAAGTTTTAAGGGATTACAAAGGAATTTATGGCTCTCAGATCTTGTACAAACCAATAGATCTGCTTTCTATCTGAATCAAATTTTTCTTCATTTTTGTTGGTAGAATTGGGGTGTTATAGGGTGAGGTGGTGAAAGTAAGTACTCCCTGCTGTAGAAGTAAGTCTATTATAGATTAAGTTCCCTGTTCTGCATCTAGTGAGAGGGGGTACTGAGCTACTGAAGGAAAAATTTTGCTTTCTTTTTTTTTTCCAAGAGATGTTTACAGACTCTGTGCTTAGTAGTAATCCAACTTCACTTACATGTTTTGCCTAAAAGCTGTCCAGGACAACCTCAAGTAATGTGTCATTATGGGAAATTAAATTAGAATGAGTTTCTAGTAAGGAGAGTAGGAAGTTTGAATCCAGTTCTAAGAGGAAAAGATTTTAGTTTTACTCCATTCAGTAAAACATTAGCTGTGGGTTTGTCATAGATAGCCTCTATCAGTTTAAGGAATGTGCCACCTATACCTATGCTCCTCAGTGTTCTAATTAGAAAGGGATGCTGGATTTTATCAAATGCTTTTTCTGCTTCTATTGAGAGTATCATATAGTCCTTGGTTCTGCTTCTGTTGATACGGTGAATAATGTTGATAGACTTTCGAATATTAAACCAACCCTGCATCCCTGGGATAAAACCTATTTGATCGTGATGTATAACTTTTTTGATGATAAGCTGTAATCTTTTGGCCAAGATCTTATTGAGAATTTTTGCATCGATATTCATTAGAGAAATTGGTCTAAAGTTCTCCTTTTTAGTTGGGTCTTCACCTGGTTTTGGTATTAGGGTGATATTTGCTTCATAAAACGTTTTGGGGAGGATTCCTTCCTCCTCAATTTTTTGGAATAATTTCTTTAGTATAGGAATAAGCTCTTCTTTGAAAGTTTGATAAAATTCTGGTGTCAGGCCATCCAGACCAGGGCCTTTTTTTGTTGGGAGATTTTTTATTGTTTGTTCGATCTCAGTGCTTAGAAATTGGTCTGTTCAGGACATCTATTTCATCTGGGCTAAGTCTAGGAAGAAGGTGTGATTCCAAGTATTGATCCATTTCCTTGACATTGTCAAAGTTCTGGGCATAAAGTTTCTAGTAGTATTCGAAGATAATCTCTTGTATTTCTGTAGCATCAGTCGTTATTTCCCCTTTATCATTTCTGATTGAAGTTACTAGGGATTTTACCTTTTTATTTCTAGTTAGTCTGGCCAAGACTTATCTATTTTATTTATTTTTTCAAAAAATCAGCTCCTTGTTTCATTAATTTTCTGAATGATTCTTTTGTTTTCAGTTTCATTGATCTCTGATTTAATTTTGGATATTTCTTTTTTCTTCTACTGGGTTTAGGCTTAGATTGTTCTTCTTTTTCCAATTCCATCAGATGGCTTGTGAGTTTGTTGATATGTTCTCTTTCTGTTTTTCGAATGTAAGCAATAAATTTTCCTCTCAGGACTGCTTTTGCTGTATCCCATAGGTTTTGGTAATTTGTGTCTTCATTATTGTTAATACTCAAGGAAGCTAAAGATTTCCTTTTTTATTTCTTGCTGCACCCAAGTGTCATTCAGCATAAGGTTGTTTTAACTTCCCATGCCTTTGTGTGAGGTTGAGCATTTTTGTTGAGCATTTTGCAGTAAATTCTTTTATAATTATTTATCTCAAACATGGGTCACTGTGAAAGTTTTGAGACAGGTGTGTTATGTTCCATTATTTCACTTCTAAGAAATATAGCCAGCAGTATCCTTTCTTATTCACTTATGCAAGTTTCAATTAGCTTGGCTCTTTGGTATTGCTAGAAGGGCGTCATTTGTTCTCATCAGTGCAGATTTAGGTTTCTTGGTTTTTTGGTGTTTTGTTTTTTTGAGACAGTGTCTTTGTCGCCCTGGGTAGAGTGCCGTGGCATCACAACTCACAGCAACCTCAAACTCTTGGGCTTAAGCGATTCTCTTGCCTCAGTCTCCCAAGTAGCTGGACAACAGGCACCCACCACAATGCACATCTATTTTTTGGTTGTAGTTGTCATTATTGTTTGGCAGGCCCAGGCTGGATTCGAACCTGCCAGCTTCGGTGTATGTGGCTGGCGCTCTAGCCACTTGAGCTACAAGCACCAAGCCCAGATTTATGTTCCCTAATTTTTGTGTATATCTGGCTCCGTGCCTCTGGCTCAAGTGGCTAAGGCGCCAGCCACATACACCTGAGCTGGCGGGTTTGAATCCAGCCCTGGCTCGCCAAACAACAATCATGACTGCAACAAAAAATAGCTGGGTATTGTGGCAGGTGCCTATAGTCCCAGCTACTTGGGAGGCGGAGGCAGGAGAATCACTTGAGCCTAGGAGTTGTAGGTTGCTCACTCTGGGGCGACAGCTTGAGCCTCTGTCTTAAAATAATAATAATAATAATTGTGTATATCAAAACTTTCATAATGACCCACATGCAACTCCACTATTATTTTTCTTTTGACTTTTTATAAATATTAAGTTCTTTTTTTTTAGAGACAGAGTCTCACTTTATCTCCCTCAGTAGAGTGCTGTGGCATCACAGCTCACAGCAACCTCCAGCTCCTGGGCTTGGGCAATTCTTGTGCCTCAGTCTCCTGAGTAGCTGGGACTACAGGCACCTGCCACAACACCTGGCTATTTTTTTGTTGCAGTTTGGCCGGGGCTGGGTTCGAACCTCCCACCCTCGGTGTGGGTCCAGCACCCTACTCACTGAGCCACAGGCACTGCCTGTAAATACTAAGTTCTAATCAGGGCATAAAATATTTTACAAGATAATCTCTGAATAAATAGCACAATTGAAAATGCTAAGAAAATATTTTGCTGATTCTATGGAACATACACGATTCCTCTGCTTGAATTTTTTTTTTTTTTTTTTTTCAAGAGAGACAGAGTCTCACTTTGTTGCCCTTGGTAGAGTTCGATAGCATCACAGCTCACAGCAACATCCAACTCTTGGGCTTAGGTGAGTCTGTTGCCTCAGCCTCCCGAGTCGCTGGGACTACAGGCACCTGCCACAACGCCTGGCTATTTTTTGTTGCAGTTTGTCCTGGGGCAGATTGGCATCTGCCACCATCAGTATATGGGGCCGGTGTCCTATTCACTGAGCCACAAGTGCCGCCCAACCTCTGCTTGAACTTTTTGATGATCGGCCTTTATTTTCTTTATTAACAGTCAGTGTCAGGAGCATTTCTGGCAGGAAAATTCTTTGTATGGGAGAGTCCATAGCCTTACCCAGTGCGTATATGTAATCCAACTTCATTATTTATTTATTGCTATGTATAAAATTGTCCCAAAATTTATTGACTGAAAACAAGTATTTATTATCTCACGTGGTTTCTGAGTGATTCAGAAGAGCAAGAGTATAAAAAAGTATTCAAAATGGAAGTTGCAATATCTTGTATGACCTAAACATAGAAGTCACATCCCATCACTTCTGCTATATTCTCTTGGATACATGGGTCAACTTGGGTTCCAAGGGTGGACAGATGGGCAGGATTTAGTGGGAATGTTGAAAATACAGTATACAATCAACTTAAACAGTGTATAAGTTTCTACACCTACAGGACTATAACAAACTAGTCAACATAAGGAACTAGGGCTTCTGTACTGATATGTATATGTGGTATATATCCAGTCTATGAAAATTTGACCACTTTAAGGAGTTGGTCAATGTAGGTTGGTGTTCAACTATAGAGGTTCTACTGTGTTAGGAAGTGGGGTTATTGGGGACCAACTTGGCCAAAATGGGCTCTTTGAACTTCAAAATGTCACTCATTCATTTTGTGCACAATGAAGACAAATTCTCTCCACCCCAGCACTAGCATTCTGTCTTTCTCTGTAGGCAAGCAAAGGTCTGACTGTTTTCCTACCAGTGGTCTTTGTTTAGGAGGTGTGGGTATTTAATGAAAGAATCATAGCATTTGCTTGGCATAGTGTCTAGAACATAATAAATGGTAATTATATGCCTCCATTTATACAGACCAGTAGTCAGCAACTATGAAATTCTTAGGATTTAGTGGCAGACACCTATAGTCCCAACTACTCAGAAGGCTGAGATAGGAGGATTGATTGAGTCTCCAGAGTTAGATGCTGTAATTCACTATGATCATGCTTGTGAATAGCCCCTGCACTGTATCCTAATCAATACAGCAAGACCCCAGTTTGTAAAAAAATTGCTAAGCTGTTTGGCTTTGTGTACATTTATTGGTTAGTTAGTGTGCTGAAGCACTCTAAGTAGATTTTCTTATTTAATCGCAAAGAACTATACAAAGAAGCCATAAGCAAGAATATACTGCTCTGAATATTCATGACTTCATTGGTGGTGAGTCACATTGGCTCACTCCTGTAATCCTAACACTTTGGGAGGCTGAACTGAGAGGAACGCTTGAGGCCAGGAGTTCAAGACAGGCCTTGGCAACATAATGAGACCCTGTCTCTACAAAAAATATTTAAAAACCTAGCCAGATATGATGGCATGCTTCTATAGTTCCAGGTACTAAGGAGGCTGAGTCAGGAGAATTACTTCAGCTCAGGAGTTCAAGGTTATAAAGTGAATGATTGTGCCATTGCGCTCCAGTTTGGGCAACTTATCTCTTAAAAAAAAAAAAAGGGGACGTGCCTGTGGCTCAAAGGAGTAGGGCACCGGCCCCATATGCCAGAGGTGGTGGGTTCAAACCCAGCCCCAGCCAAAAACTGCAAACAAACAAACAAAAAAAAATGTAATCTATCAGTGATTGATGCTGGATGACAACATAAAGCCATTTCTTTGCATTCCTGAGAAGGGAGCTTGGACAGGATTAAGTTGTACACCTCAGATCATACAAGTCATAAGTGACAGGGCCAGATCTCGAACCTATGATTGTTCAGCTCAGTGTATTTATCTAATGTTCTCTAATTTCTAAAAAAAATACATAACTTAGAGTTTATGAAGAAATTTTAAGTTTGTTTGAAACTTGAGTATTAGCTGGGCATGGTGGCTGATGCCTGTAATCTTAGCATTCTGGGAGGCCAAGGTGGGTGGACAGCTTGAACTCGTGAGTTCAAGACCAGCCTGAGCAAGAGGGAGACCCCATCTCTGTAAAAATAGAACAACTGAGGCAGGAGGATCGCTTGAGCCCAAGAGTTGGAAGTTGCTGCGAGCTGTGATTTCTCAGCACGGTACCGAGGATGACAGCTTGAGACTCTGTCTCAAAAATAAAAAGAAACTTGGCTTGGTGCCTGTGGCTCAATGGGCTAAGGCATCAGCCACGTACACCTGAGCTGGTGGGTTCGAATCCAGCCCGGGCCCGCCAAACAACAATGACAGCTACAACCAAAAAATAGCCGGGCGTTGTGGCAGGTGCCTGTAGTCCCAGCTACTTGGGAGGCAGAGGCAGGAGACTCACTTGAGCCCAGGAATTGGAGGTTGCTGTGAGCTGTGATGCTACGACACTCTCTCCAGGGTGACAGCTTGAGGCTCTGTCTCAAAAAAAATAAAAAATAAATAAAAAGAAACTTAAGTATTTATGAAGTGGCTCATGCCAATAATTCTATCACTCTGGGGGGCAGAGTGGTGGATTGCTTAAGCTAAGGAGTTCAGGACCTGCCTGAACAAAATTGAGACCCCATCTCTAAAAATAGCTAGACTTGGTGGCACCTGTGGCTCAGTGGGTGGGGTGCTGGCCCCATATACTGAGGGTGGCGGGTGCAATCCCAGCCCTGGCCAAACTGCAACAATAAAAAAAATAGCTGGGCCTTGTGGCAGGTGCCTGTAGTCCCAGCTACTCGGGAGGCTGAGGCAAGAGAATCTCCTAAGCCCAGGAGTTGGAGGTTGCTTTGAGCTGCGTGACTCCATGGCACTCTACCGTGGGCGATAAAAGTAAGACTCTGTCTCTACAAAAAAGTAAAAAATAAAATAAATAAATAAATAAATAAATAAATAAATATAGCTAGGTATTGTGGTGGCTGTCCATAGTTCCAGCTACTTGAAAGGCTGAGGCAAGAGGATCACTTGAGCCCAAAGAGTTGGACATTGCCGTGCGCTATGATGCCATTACATTCTACCAAGGGCATCAGAGTTAAGACTCTGTCTCAAAAAAAAAAAAAAAAAAAGGAAACTTAAGTATTTAGTAATTAAGGATATAAAATTTTAAATCTTTTATAGGTATCATGAATTCAGATATAATTAATGCTTAGTAGCTATTATTCCAGGTCTCTCATATTATAAAGTGCTGATATTACAGGGAGGCAGTTATGGAAGTCAGAGTCTCTCAGGGAGCATATTGACTCTAGTTCCAGGAAGGATGCTGAACTGACAAGCATGTCTGCCAGACTGAGCAGCCTTTTGTACCAGGCAGATAGCAACCAACTAAGTTAAGAGGGCAGGTTTTATACCTGGGCTGTGTTGTGGACTAAATCCCTGCCTGAGGCATTTACATTTGAATGCTTTTCTTTTTTTACTTGAGACAGTCTCACTACAGTAGAGTGGTAGAGTGCCCTGCTTCACAGCTCACAGCAACCTCAAACTCTTGGACTTAAGCTGTTCTCTTGCTTCAGCCTCCCAAGTATCTGGGATTACAGGCACCCGCCACAATGCCCGGCTATTGTTGTTATTGTTGTTGCAATTGTCGTTGTTGTTTAGTTGGCCCAGGCCAGGTTTGAACCACAAGCCTTGGTGCATGTGGCTGGTACCATAACCACTGTGCTACAGGACCGAGCCTTTTGTTTTGTTTGTTTGTTTTGGAGACAGAGTCTCAAGCTGATGCCCTGGGTAGAATGCTATGGTGTCATAGCTCACAGCAACCTCCAAGTCGGGCTCAAGTGATCTCTTGCCTCAGTTTTTCTATTAGTAGTAGAGGCGGGATCTTGCTTTTGCTCAGGCTAGTCTTTAACCCAAGGATCCTCAAACTATGACCCATGGGCCACATGCAGCCCGCCCAGGACATTTATCCGGCCCGCTGGGTGTTTTTTGCCTCCGCTGCCTGTCCTGTTTAGCAGCGGACTCATCCTGGGCCGTAAAATCTGTCAGCAGAAAAACCATTGGTTGCATTCCCAAACAAAAAATGTGTGGATTCCGTGGAAAAGTTGCAAAAGGAGTTCCAACTTAGATTTAAAGAGCTTCATCTCCATGAACAGGATATACAGCTTTTCCATAACCCATTTTCTATTGACATTGAAAACGTGGAGGTCAGTCCCTGAAGTCACCACTCCTCTGCCAGCTTCTCCGGTGCCACCTCCGGCCGGTGTCTCCAGCAGGCAGGAGCCAGGTGCTGATGGGTGCGACGGGGGTGGCCGAGTTCTCCTGCATCTCTGGCTCTGGCTATGCACAGGCAGCGGCTTTCCGGCTTCTCCATGGGGCTGGCCTGCGGCGCCCGGATGCTCTAAGAACGTTTCCACTGTTGCTCAGAGGACACACGCAGTGGGATTCAGAATTCCTGAAGAATTGCCTTTGTGAGAAGCTAGAAGTATTTCTTTAAATTCCTTCTCTTAGTTTTTCAAAGAAACATCAAGAAACCATGAACAACATTAGTAATGAAGAGTTTGACTGCCACTTGCTTGATGAAGGTTTTATTGCCAAGGACATTCTGGATCAGAAAATCAAAGAAGTTTCCTCTTCTGATGATAAGGATGCCTTCTATGTAGCAGACCTCGGAGATGTTCTGAAGAAACACAGAAGATGGCTAAAAGCTCTTCCTCGTGTCATTCCCTTTTATGCAGTCAAATGTAATGACAGTAGAGCCATTGCGAAGACCCTTGCTGCCATTGGGACAGGATTTGACTGTGCTAGCAAGACTGAAATACGATTGGTGCAAAGTCTCAGGGTACCTTCAGAGAGGATTATCTATGCAAATTCTTGTAAACAAGTGTCTCAAATTAAGTATGCTGTCAATAATGGGGTCTAGATGATGACTTTTGACAGTGAAGTCGAGTTGATGAAAGTTGCCAGAGCACATCCACAGGCCAAGTTGGTTTTGCAGATTGCCACTGATGATTCCAAAGCAGTCTGTCGACTCAGTGTTAAATTTGGTGCCACATTCAAAACCAGCAGACATTTTTTTTGGAATGGGCAAAAGAGCTAAATATTGATGTCATTGGTGTCAGCTTCCACGTAGGCAGTGGCTGTACTAATCCCGAGACCTTTGTGCAGGCAATCTCTGATGCCCGCCGCGTCTTTGACATGGGAGCTGAGATTGGTTTCGTCATGTACCTGCTTGATATTGGTGGTGGCTTCCCTGAATCTGAGAACATGAAGAGCTCACTGGTGTAAACAACCCAGCAATGGACAAGTACTTCCATCAGACTCTGGAGTGAGAATCATAGCTGAACCAGGCAGATATTATGTTGCATCAGCCTTTATACTTGCAGTTAATATTATTACCAAAAAAAATTGTATTAAAGGAACAGATAGGCTGTGATGATGAAAATGAGTCCAGTGAACAAACCTTTATGTATTACATCAATGATGGAGTATATGGATCGTTTAATTGCATCCTTTATGATCATGCTCATGTAAAGCCTCTTCTGCAAAAGAGACTTAAACCAGATGAGAAGTATTATTCATCCAGCATATGGGAACTAACATGCGATGTCCTTGACCGGATAGTTGAGCGCTGTGACCTGCCAGAAATGCATGTGGGCGACTGGATGCTCCTTGAAAATATGGGTGCTTACACTGTAGCTGCTGCTTCTACTTTCCGTGGATTCCAGAGGCCGACTATCTCCTATGTGATGTCAGGACCGACATGGCAACTCGTGCAGCAAATCCAGAACCCCGACTACCTACCCGAAGTAGAAGAGCAGGATGTTGGCACTCTGCCTATGTCTTGTGCTTGGGAAAGTGGAATGAAACGTCACCCAGCAACTAGTGCTTCAGCTAGTATTAATGTGTAGATATCATTCTGTAGCTGTTAACTGTGAGTTTAGCTTGAATTAAGGGATTGGGGGGGGACCATTTAACTTAATTATTGCTAGTTCTGAAATGTCTTTGTAAGAGTAGGGTTGGCACAGATGCAGCAATATGTAAGATTAAGAGATGGGGGTCACACATATCTGTGTTCCTATGGAAACTATTTGAATATTTGTTTTATATGGATTTTTATTCACTTTTCAGACATGCTATAAAAGAGCACCCTCCGCTGCTCAGCAAGTATTTGTAGCTTGTACAGTGGCAGAATGGGCCAAAAGCTTAGTGTTGTGACCTGTTTTCAGAATAAAGTATCTTGAAATTAAAAAAAGAAAGAAAGAAAATGTGGATACAATTTACCAGATGGAACTGGCTGGACTGCAGAAGTGTGACTCTCTGAAAGATGCATTCAAGTCAAGCAGCCTTCCTAATTTCTATGCATCTCTCCCTCTGAGACAGGGGAGAGATGCATAGAAATCCTAATCTCAGGAACCATGCACTCAAAATGGCAAACATCTTTGGCAGCACTTATGTCTGTGAAACATCTGAAATCTCCAACCAGATCTAGACTAACTTTTGCACACTTGCATCACTTGTTATGACTAGCAGTGACAAATATGGAACTGGACATTGACCATCTCATTAGCCAAAAGCAGGCCCGTAGTTCCCATTGAAATACTGGTAAGTTTGTTGATTTAACTTTATTTGTTCTTTGTTTTAAATATTGTATTTGTTCCTGTTTTGTTTTTTTACTTCAAAATAAGATATGTGCAGTGTGCATAAGAATTAGTTCATAGTTTTTTTTTTTAAACTATAGTCCAGCCCACCAATGGTCTGAGGGACAGTGAATTGGCCCCCTGTTTAATAAGTTTGAGGACCCCTGCCCTAATGCTATGGCATGTGTGTGTTTGAGAGACTGAGAGAATGCAGCGAGGATGTTGTTTAGTAGCAGAGAAGAAGGATAAAGAGTGCTAGAAAAGGTCAAGGTCTTGCAGGGTCTAAGATCTAGGCTGTGGTAAGAAGCCTGGATCACAATCTCAGAATAATGATTCCTCAATTTTCTCAATGAAGATAACTTAAAGCAATTTTGATTGTTATTTATAAGGTCATTTTTTTCTATTTTTGTAAATTGTTTAGCATTTAGTTGTCTGTATTGATTTATTTTATTTTATTGATCTCTTTTGTTATAACAAAAAATGGTGTCACATCTTTGAACCTAAATCTTGGCACAATTTTGCAAGTGTTATCATTGACTATTATTATGTGTTTTTATACTTTTAAGGATAATGCTTACTTGTTGTTTCAGAATGAGTTCATTGAAAATTGCTCCCTCCAGGTGTATGAGAATGCCTGTTTTTCTACCCTCTCCACAATAGTGTCTTGATTTTTACCTATTTGACAAAAAAAACGGTATCTCAGTGCCTCGTGAAATGAAGTACTTAGGACTGTGTTTCTTATGTTTGTAATTTTTTTTTCTATTTGGACTTTTGGGACTTATTCATACCTTTTAACCATTTTTCTATTGGGGCATTCTTTTCATTATTGATTTATCTCAGTTCCTTGTGAAATGATTCATTTGTAATTAAGGAAGTTATATCTGATGATATAGTAGCAAATATATCAGCAAATATCCCAGTTTGATATTTTGTTTTCCAGGGTTTGATTTCAAACAGTCAAATGTGTCCAGTTATTCTTTATGGCACTTAGGTTTAATGCCATGATTAAAAGACCTTTTCGACTTTCCCCACAGAAATAAATTAAAAATAAATTGAACTGTCTTTTTCATCTGGAATGATTATTTTCAGTAGTTTCAAGCAAGGGAGAGATATGGTTTGACTTATATTTTAAAAGTTCATTTTCGTACTGATTTGGTACATATCTGAAGAAAATAAGAATAGATATGGGGAGACAAGTTATGGGGCAGTTAGGTGGCAAGGAGATAATGGAGGCTGGGGTAAGGTAGCAACAGAGACTCTTCCAGAGAGTGGACAGTTGCAAGATAGTTTGGAGACTAAGAGGACTTAATAACCACTGGAGGAGAGTACAGCTAAATAAGGAGGAATGAGGCCCATTTTCTAGGGTTTTTTTAAAAAAATAATTTTATTGAATCATAATTGTGTACATTGGTGCAATCATAGGGCACAATGTGCTTCATATACAATCAGAAATATTTTGATCATACTGTTACAGATAGCCTTCATGGCATTTTCTTGATCACTATATAAAGGCATTGATACTCCACCTTTAAT
>CAUYON010009028.1:0-24924 GCA_963573935.1 Arctocebus calabarensis
TAGTCCCAGCTACTTCGGAGGCAGAGGCAGGAGACTCGCTTGAGCCCAGGAATTGGAGGTTGCTATGAGCTGTGATGCCACAGCACTCTATCCAGGGTGACAGCTTGAGGCTCAGTCTCAAAAAAAAAAAAAGAAAAAAGAAAAACATAAATACGAATAGAGTGTAATGTTGAAATCTAGGGAAATACATATCAATAATGGCAGCATTTTGCCCAATCTTAGAAGGCTGGTAAGTAAAACTCACCCTGCTTTTACTCAATGGCCAGAGAGACCTTTCTGAAACATAAATCAGATCACTCTCTGATTAAAGCCATCCATTTACTCTCTCTTAAAGCCATCCATTCATGTACCAGTTCAGGACAGGTGTTTCATTTCTGTAGGAGAGGATAGTGTCTGCCATTTGGAACAAAACCCCAGTTTTGTGCAGCAGCCCACAGGACCTGTATGTTCTGAACCTGCTTCCTTTTGGACATTCTTTGTTACTGTTCTCCATTCTTCCGTCACTCACAGGCTTCAGCCACATTGGCCTCCAGTGCAGCCAGCCTGCCACTCATGACCAAGTCTCAGCGCAGATATCACCTCCTTTTAAAGAACTTCCCAGCTCAGTGCTCATAGCACAGTGGTTATGGCACTAGCCATATACACTGAGGTTGGCAGGCTCGAACCCAGAGCCAGCTAAAACAACAATGGCAACTGTAACAAAAAATAGGCAGGCATTGGGGCTGGCACCTATAGTCCTAGCTACTTGGGAAGCTGAGGCAAGAGAATCTCTTAAGCCCAAGACCTGGAGGTTGCTGTGAGCTGTGACACCATGCCACTCTACTGAGGGACAGTAGTGAGACTCTGTCTCAAAAAAAGAAGAGGAAGAGGAAGAAGAAGAAGAGGAGGAGGAGGAAGGAGGAGGAGGAGGAGGAGGAGGAGAAGGAGGAGGAGGAGGAGGAGAAGGAGAAGGAGAAGGAGCCTTCCCTGTGCCTGCTAGCTAATATGGCTTGCCTTAGTCATTGGTGCCCTCATTACCCTATGTTCATCTGTCTTAATTCTGCTGATGCTTCATGGATCCTTTGGTGGTTTATCTTCTCTTCCTGTCTTCCCCATGTAAAACTCCAGCAGAGCCTGATTTATGCTGCCATATCCTTAGCCCTGAGTGAACACATGGAGATCATAGTGTGGGATAGTCTTTTGCACCCTGTAATCCCTCACTGTGATTTGGTCCATTTCTCTAGACATACATTGGGACCCTCCTTGTGTCTGTGAATCCATACCAGGAGCTCGGGATCTACACTGTGAGCCAGATGGAACTTTATCAAGGGGTCAATTTCTTTGAACTGCCACCACATGTGTAAGTAACGTCCACTTCACGTTTATTTATTTCTATTTATTTCCCTTCCTCTTTCTCTTTTTCTCACTCTTCTCTCCCTCTTTCCAAGTGTGCATCCATCCATTCATTCATTCAAATCTTTGATGCATGTTCATGAGGTTCTGAACTTAAGTTCTTGCCTTCTTGTGAAATAAGTCTTTCAAAACAATAGAAAACTTTAGGTCTGGGCGGTGCCTGTGGCTCAAAGGAGTAGAGCATCAGCCCTATATGCCGGAGGTGGTGAGTTCAAACCCAGCCCCAGCCAAAAACTGCAAAAAAAAAAAAAAAAAATAGAAAGAAAAGAAAACTTTAGGTCTTAGGGAATCTGGGCTTAACACATTGACTGCCACACCAGGAAAAAAAAAAAGTTTTGACCTAATAAAAAGTCAAGACAGGTTAAGAGACATGTGAGGTACATACGCTTTATGAGGTCTTTTTTCTTAAAACTAGCATAAGTGAAATACAAATCACGTGGCAGTTGATGTGTTAAATAAGAAGTGGAATCTTTTTGTGTTACTGCAGGGAAGTACAGCTAGAGAGGTGTCTTCCTGGGAAATGGGTGGCTATTCTGCCATCTGCTGGTGCCTAAGTATCACGGCCACCCCTAAGACTGCCCAATGATAGAGACTTAACCAGGGTGTAGAAAGTTGAGAGATTTCCTGCCCAGATTATATGACTCGGGTTTTGCTAAATTTCCCAGTTCTCCTCCCTGGTTAACTTCTAGGCTAAGCTATAAGTTCTCCCTTCATTTGTCCTAGTGACTTAGCTATTCTACTTCCTGTGGCATTTATAAACCTGTCGGCGTCACTGTATTTTGATGTCACATGCTAAGATTATATTCTTGGGAGACTTTCATGCTTTGGATACTATCTTGGAGATGAAGCCTTATAATAGCTTTATCTGTTGTACTAAAGATATCATGAAAGTGTTTTAATCTCTTTGGTTTCCTACCACTATGTTCTCAGAACTTAGTTTTTGAGGGGAAGAGAAAGCATGAGATCTTATTATAGTTATTGAATTATTTAATATTTAGACAAGATGTTATTTCTACTTACAGACTTTCTACAGCCTGGTTAAGTTTCTATTAATGGAACATTTCTTGGTCATGTAATTTAGTGTTTGGTTTATTCTTATAAGAAATGACAGATTTTTAAAAATGCATTTTACAAATTTTGAAAACTATTTTTATTACTACTCAAATTCTTTAACTCTTCTACTGTTTGAGAGTAGTGTATTATGGCTATAAAATACTGTATATTTGTGTATTATGTCTGTACACTTTATATTTGATTGTAGTCAAATTAATGTCCATTTGTAGGAGAATGACTAGTTAATTCTCCTTCATCTGTAGTAGAATGCCTAAACCGTGGTATGTTTACACATGATGTGTCATACCACAATGGGAACAAATGTGATCACACTCTATTTTTTTCATAGTGTACTATGACTAGTACACTTTATATTTGATCAGTCTGTGGGTCAGGTATGGGGTTGATATCTATCTGAGCCCAGTATCCTTGTACCATAGTCTGGATGTAGCTTCCTGGAAGCAGAGTGTTTTTCCTTTTTCCCTGGTGGGTGTCAGAGCCAAGGAAAGTAGCATTAAAGCCAATTAGTGGCTTGGCACAGTGGCTCACTCCTGTAAGCTTAGTACTTTGGGAAGCCGAGGTGGGAGGATCACTTGAGGTCAGGAGTTCGAGACCAGCCTAAGCAAGATTGAGATCGCATCTCTACCAAAAATAGACAGATTAGCTGGGTGTGATGGCAGGCACCTGTAATTCCAGCTACAGGCTGAGGCAGGAGCATCGCTTGTCCATAAGGACAGTTCATCCAGGAGTTGGTTGCTGCGATGAGCTGTAATGATGCCACCACACTCCAGCCCGGGGCGATGGAGTGAGAGTCCGTCTCAGAAAAAATTGTTTCCGTCTCACTCCTTCTCCAGCTATGCCATAGCTGACAATGCTTACCGCATGATGTGCTCTGAACTAAATAACCACTTCATCCTCATTTCTGGAGAGAGTGGGGCAGGGAAAACAGAGGCCTCCAAGAAGATTCTCCAGTATTTTGCTGTGACCTGCCCAATGACCCAGTCACTACAAATAGCCCGAGACAGACTGCTGCTCTCCAATCCAGTGCTGGAGGTAAGTGACCTGTGAGGACCAACAGCGAGGAGTTCCAGGGAGGGCCAGTAGGTAAGAAGACGCCTCTGCATGGGCTTGTCATCCAAAATGGGCAGGTCACTGTTAAGGAGTCTCAGAGGTAGTGTCAGGGTTAAGGGTGTGACCTGGAAGTCAGTCTGGCAGCCTTAGATTCTACTAATAATTCCAGCATGGAATTCCAAGCACCAGCAAGCTTCAACAAGTTCCTCCAAATCCCAGAGCCTGTTGTCCCATTTGTAGAATGGGTCTGCTCATAGTACCTCCTTCTGAAGAGGTTTTGAGGATTAAATGAAATGAATGCAAAAATGCACACTGCAGAATTAGTAAACACTAAAATAATAATTTATATTTATTGCTATTTTTCTTATGACTAAAATCATTTTGGTTATTATTATTTCTACTATTACAACTCACTGACTTGTTGGTAATGTTGAATGGGTCATTTTCTCCTGTGTTTCTGTGGCTCTTTTTGTAAAAGAAGGTATTTCTTGTTGAAGGAATTTTCCCAATAGACCCTTTGAGCTAAACAATTTGGTACAAGAAGGGGTCTGGTGAGCTGTGCCTTCTAGAATACCAATGGTTCTATACGCTTCTGCCCAGGCCATGTCTAATATTCCCAAATTGAATTCTGGGGAGAAGACATTTTTCCCTTCTTTTCTGTGGGTCTAAATCTAGCATTTAGCATTAAATCCTCTGAGAAGATGAAGTATGACTTTCCTCCCTGGCTCCTCTCTTGCTTCTTTCCTTCTCCATTTTCATAATAAGAATGTAATTTGGGGTCACAAATTTGCTGAGCATGATGAGCTTAAATGACAGTGATTGACACTTTGTATTCCAAGGCTTTTGGAAATGCCAAAACACTCCGGAATGACAACTCCAGCAGATTTGGAAAATACATGGACATACAGTTTGACTTTCAGGTACACTGAAGTTCCTATTACTGGTTCACGGGGATCTCTTATTTGGCCAGTGACGAAATCTAACCCAAGGCTCCTTAAGGAAAAAAGGGCATTTATAGGCTCCAACAGTTCAGACATCCAGGGTTAGTACTACTTGGGCAAAAATTTAAAAGTCTGGTAATACCAGGTATTGACAAAAATAGAGATCATTAGGAATTCTTGCACATTGCTGGTGGGGTGTACGTTGGTGCAGCCCGTTTGGAAAATAGTACGTTGCAGCAGTGGTTATGGTACTATCTTGGGAATCTGAAATCATGCAACCCAGGTGCATTCCACCCCCTACAGATGTGTAAGCAGGTCCACAACAGAACTGCTCGTAATGATAAAAGGACTGAGCACAGCTGATACATGTGTGGAGTGCTGCATGTCCATCTGTAGGAGAATGACATGTCTGTAGGTGAGGTGTCCTACCACAGTGGAAACAAAGAGCACAGCAACACCTAACCTAGGTGGATGAGTCTTGGGAATATACTGGGTGCCAGTGTGATGCCATTTTTTGCAAAGCTTGAAAACAAGTCACAAGTTAACAATATGTCATTTAGGTATGGCTACTTACATGGCAAGGGTTGACACCCTTTTCTGGATGGACCCAGAAATAAGAAATAATTCAAGCGTTGCCGTACAATTGCAACATGACAGCAGCTGCAGGCAATGTGCAAATGAGTGAGAGCGGTTGTGTTGCACACATAATTCAAATGGGACTAATCCGAGTGGGAAGAGTGGGCAAAGCTCTCAAAGGCATAAAATTCCAAGGGGTAAAATAACAGCCTGGAAGACAGTAGGTATCAGAGCACTGAGAGCCACGAGGAGGACAGACTGGCTCAGGGTGTCCCAGAGGCTGGTATGTGCACCTCTGATGGAGAATCAATAGACTTTGAAAGAAATTGAATAACTATGTATTATTTAAAACCTTTTATTGAAGTTCAACACATCATAGAACATAAGGACAGTTCAATGATTTTTACATATGTATTGACCTGTGTAGCCACCACTGGATCAAGATATAAAATTTCCAGCATCCAAAGGTTTTACTGTCCTTCCCAACACCGTCCTCCTTTCTCTAGCCCACTATTCTGACTTTTATAATCACAGATTTGTTTTGCTGATCATTGAACTTCATGTAAATGGAATTATATAGTATGTTCTATTTTTTGTCTCACCTCTTTCCATCAACACTATATCTGTGGGATTCACCCATGTCATTGCAGATAGCCTTTGTTCATTTTTTGCTTCTATGTTTACATCTTGAGGTATTTGTTCTCCTGTTGGTGGACATTTGGGTGCACCAATGCATTTGATAGTCCATTGCAGGACCATCACAAATAGGGTCCAGAACATCCTTCCTTGCTTGTGCCTTTTAGTAGAACTAACACTTGTTTATGTTGGGTACACGTACATACCCAGAAGTGGAATTGTTAGGTTCTTACCATCAATGTGAGGGCAAAGAATGACAGTTCCGGTTGCTTCCCACCCTTACCACATTCATAATG
Source organism: Arctocebus calabarensis (assembly GCA_963573935.1). Classification (NCBI taxonomy): domain Eukaryota; kingdom Metazoa; phylum Chordata; class Mammalia; order Primates; family Lorisidae; genus Arctocebus; species Arctocebus calabarensis. Next base: position 5,966 of record CAUYON010009028.1, read on the forward strand.
TTAGTCCTTTTAGAAGGTGGGGTATTGTGGTTTTTCACTGTGATTTAAGTTTGTATCTCCCTGATAATTAAGGAAGTTTTGCTTCTTGGCCACTTGCAGGTCTTCTTTTTCGTTCAAATCTTTTACCCATTTTTAATTGAGTTGTCTGTTTTTTCTCATAGATTTGCAAGAATTATATATATATACACACATATATATATGCTCTGGAATAAAAATTCTTTATTGGATATATTAAAAATAATAATTAAACAGTGTATTATTGACACAAAAATAGATAACAAGGCCAAAAGTCATCTGCCTTGTGACAGAAGCACCACTGTTATTCAGTAGAGATAGGATTGTCATTCCAGTAAATGGTGCTAATCAAGTGGATATAAGTATAGAAAAAAAGACCTTCAGTCCCTTCCTCACTCCATATACAAAGTTAAATAATGATGGATTGTAGTCCTAAAAGGTAAAGCAATCATGCTTCTAAACAAAACATAAAAAATATCTTCATGACGTTGGGGCAGGCAAAAATCTTTTCTTTCTTTTTATTATTTTATTTTATTTTTTGAGACAGAGTCTTACTGTGTTGCCCTGGGTAGAGTGCCCTGGCATCATAGCTCACAGCACCCTCAAAATCTTGGGTTCAAGCAATCCTCTTGCTTCAGCCTCCTGAGTAGCTGGGACTGCTGGCACCTGCCACAATGCTTAGCTTTTTTTTTTTTTTTAAGTGGAGGTGGGGATCTTGCTCTTGCTCAGGCGAGCTCCAGCAATCCACCTGACTTGGCCTGGCAGGGTGCTAGGATTACAGGAGTAAGCCACTGCACCCTGCCCAAAAATCTTTTAAATAGAACTGAGAAAACACTAATCCTACAAGTTTGATAGATTGGACTTCATTAAAATTAAGAACTTCTGTTCATCTTAAATACTGTTAAGAAAGTGGCGACTTGGTTGTTGTCATTGCTGCATTTTTTGTTCTGTTTTGAAGGGCATTCCTGTGGGTGGGCATATCATCAGTTACTTGATAGAAAAGTCCCGAGTCGTCTACCAGAACCATGGTGAACGGAATTTCCACATCTTCTACCAGCTGCTGGCGGGTGGTGAAGAAGAGCGCCTTGCTTACCTGGGACTTGAACGAGACCCCCAGCTGTATAAATACCTCTCACAGGTTGGAGGGATCAGCATGTGGCTTGGGTGACCCTCTGGAGGAGGGAATTGGGGTGTTTGCAGGGGCTACAATAGGATATTCAAGAACTTTCTATTGCCATTGAGGGATGTATCCTACTGGCTGATTTCTTAACTCTCATTATAAGGAATCTCATTTATCTCCTCTTGTGTCTGGTAGCTGTATCATCTTGATAAAGTAACCAATGTCTAGGCAAGTGGTTCTCAGCCCTGGCTGAGATTAGAATCACTCAAAGAGCCCTTAAAAACACAGATGCCTGGGCCCTACCCCCCAGAGAGTCAGATTTAGTTAGTTTAGGGTGAGACCTGTACATCAGAGCTGTTTCAAATGTTGTCTTCACATTTTAATCCACAGCTAAGTTGAGAACTGCTGGTCTAGATGTGATAGAAATTTTCTGTCCTTCTATATCCATAATCTATCCTACCTCATTTTGCTTTCAAATTACTTTTGGGCCTGTGGCTCAAAGGAGTAGGGCGCCTTCCTACTGATTCAAACCCAGCCGCGGCCAAAAGCTGCAAAAAAGAAAGAAAGAAAGAAAGAAAGAAAGACCTTTTCCCACCTTCATGCTTTCTATCTTGAGAATTGTTAGCTACCAAATGAACTTACTCCCTTACAGAAACCATTTAGGCCATTCCACTCCTATAAGCAATCCTAGGGTGCGGTGTTATAAAATTGACTGTTGGAACTTAATTTTGCAACTTTACTTTTTCTACAACCAATAGGATTCTGGAATGTCCAGATTGTAGACTCCTTATCAATATTTGACGTCACCAGCACTTTTTTTGCCCAAGACTTTTTTTATTTTTCATATCTCACTGGATCTGGTGACTGAGGTCATCTTGCACAGTGCAAGCTGAGGCATCGTTCTAGAGAAAGAACAAGGTCTTATGAAGTGAATTACATAAAAAGAGAAATCATAGAAGAAAAGAAGGCTTGACTGAAGTTCACCTTTAAAAATGAAGCTAAATAATGAAGATAAAAGTTTTTTAAATAATAAAAATTCACAATTTTATTTCATACTTTAGAAATTCTGAATTAATTCTTTAAAAAAGAATAAATAAAATTTGATGTATTTTTCTTTTAGAGGAACAAATTTTTCCAGCAGAGCTCTATAGTCACATCATGTTTTGATTTTTATGGCATAATAGGAGAAGGTTAATTTCTAAAAATGTTTGAAGGCTTCCTTCATTTTTCTCAAAGACATCTCTAACCCTCTGGTAATCTAAGCCTTCTCTTTTGGAATATATCCTGTCTTTTGTTTTTTTTTTTTTCTTTTTCTTACCAAGACAGTGACTTGCTTTATCACCTAGGCTGGGGTGTAGAGACATGATAATGGCTCACTGCAACTTCCAACTCCTGAGCTCAATTGACGTGTTTTTATTTGTGGGGGGGAGGGCAAATATAAGGGATTCAGTACCGTTTTGTTACGTAGATACACTGCACAGTGATGAAGTCTGGGCATTTTGTATAACCATCTCCCAAATAAGACACATCTTTATTCTTAGAGCTTGTTTCTGGCCACATCCATTCATCCAAATTCTCATGCCCCTGTGGGGTTTCGAAGTGGTTTTAGCAATTTGCCAGTATTATTTTTATCAACTTCATGATCTCCTATAACTTTGGCAAACTTATGTTTTCACTTGGCAGTATATTTGCACTGCTTTCAAACCAATAGGTGTTCAGGGAGGGGTGTATGACTTGTACAGATGCTACCTTTGGGGGTTAGGGAGGGCAGGAACAGATGTTGGGGTATATTTTTGTGTGGGAAGTGCTATTTTTGTGTTATGTGTGTTGCCATGTGGGAAGGGATATTTGTAAAGTAGCAACTTTTATATTTAGCCATATTTTCATGGCTTGACACCTTTGATTTCCCCCAAGCAATGAAGAAATCTTTTAAGGTATAGCGAGTCTTCAGATAACCAGGAAATTAAGAATACAATCTATACCACCAAAGCAAAATCATTTTAACACTGTCTAGGATGTTTTCTCTTTACATTGGTTAAACTGTTACTTACTTAAAAGACAACTTCTAGAGCTGGTGGGAAAAGTCTTATCATATCTTTGCTGGTGATCATTTCTCTAGACCAGCGGTTCTCACCCTGTGGGTTGCGACAGGAGCTGTATTAAAGGGCCATGACATTAGGAAGGTTGAGAACCACTGCTCTAGACGGTTCTCTGCATGCCCAGCTTTCATTGCCTTAAGTGAGGGTCTCCTTGTCTAGTGAAGTATTTGTTGGAGATTTCGAAGTGAGTCCAGATTGTTTTCTGAATTTAAGCACTGTAATTTGCCTGCATGGCTCAGTAGATATTTATTGAGACAAATAGCTTCAATGTATTTAGCAAAAAACAACAGGAAAACTGTGTTTAAGAACCCATACAGAAAGATGTGCCCCTAACATGTAACTTTGAAAGTGTTCCCAGAACAGAGATTTTAGAATAAAATTCCACATCAATTTGAAAAAAAGTAATAGTTGGTAAATCATTACATGCTAGACAATTAGAGGAAAACCTATTTTTTTTTTTAAAGAAGTCAGTATCTGGGTGGCGCCTGTGGCTCAAGGAGTAGAGTGCCGGCCCTATATACCAGGGGTGGCAGGTTCAAGCCTGACTGTGGACAAAAACTGCAAAAAAAAAAAAAAAAAAGTCAGTACCTAATAGAACTAGCTTCTCCATCTTCATAGAGAAGAATAGATGTGCACATGCTTAACTGTCCTTATAAAATGCTGTTAAGTGATCCGATTTCCTACCAACAGGGTCATTGTGCCAAAGAGTCCTCTATTAACGACAAGAATGACTGGAACACCGTTTCCAATGCCTTTTCTGTCATTGATTTTACTGAAGGTGACCTTGAGGTACGGGCCCTGGGGACAGAACCGCTAGTTCTGTCTGGGATTGAGGAAAGAAGCCAGTTTTCTTGGTGTTCACAGAGTAGAGTTGCCAGATTCAGCCAATAAAAATACAGGATGCCTGGCTACATAGGAAGCGACTCAAATAAACAAGGAAGAATTATGAATATGTCCCAAATATTGCACGTGTACAAACTTAAACTAAGAAATTAGTCATTGTGTATTTGAAATTCAAAAGTTCACTGGCCACTCTGTTATTTCATGTGGCAACCAACCCTAAATTTTCCTGATGTTGTGTGCAAAGAGGAGGCGATGAACAATTAAGTCCACTCTGAACAACTTAGATCCCACAGAATTACAGGATTTTCATTTCTTTGAGCTTCTATTTTGGCCCAAACTGGAGCAAATTGAAAGATTTTTAAACATTTTGTTTTTACATCTTTGTTGTCCTTTGTTTTCAATGTTGATTGTTAAACTATTAATCTGTCAAGGACCAGAACGTAGTTTAGGAAAAAAGGACTATGATATTTGAAAATTAAATGAGTTTTTTTGATGGCATTTATTTTCTAAAATAGTTTATAAAAGTGGTTTATTTTGTGAAAAATCTATTTTTTTTTTAATCATTACATGAAAACGAAAGTGTTCTGTGCTAGATATTGAGCGAGGTATCTTCTCTGCCTTCCTCTGAGGCTCCTTACCCACTTCCCTTAAAATCTGAAGTGAGTAAGAGGCTGATTTCTGGGGTAGGAGGAGGGTGTGCTTCTCTGAGCTCAGTTCTGGAATTCAGCAGAGGGAGTGTTTTCCTTTGGGCATCTCTGCTGGTGACGGGTATCAATTAGGTGGCCACCATTCTCTGTCCCTGTCCTCCGGCTTTTCTTCCCACATTCCTAGAATCTCTTTGGAATTATTGCCAGTGTCCTACACCTGGGGAACATTGGTTTCGAAGGAGATGACCAAGGCTGTGCCACCATCCCAGACACCCACGAGATCAAGTGGATTGCCAAGGTGAGGTTCCATTTTTGGAGAGGACAGAGGGTGGATGCCCACAGTTAGACTCAAATGGCTGACCCATGTTCTTGATGCTGCTAGTTAGGAGTCTTAAAGATTTGGTAAGGGGACCTAGGTCTGGGGAGAGGAGAAGCCAGCTGGTTAAAAGCGCTAATGTAGTCTTGCACTAAAGCATACGATTGGGCAGGGTGGAAAACCCTCGGCCTGGACACTCCATGTGCTCTTTATACTCAGTCACCGAATGGCACTTCGCATTCCTTTTGTTCAGCTTCTGGGGGTCCACTCATCGATCCTTCTGGAAGCTCTCACCCATAGGAAGATCGAAGCCAAAACAGAGGAGGTAAAAATGGCTGTAGGTGGAAGTGAAACTGCCCTTCCCACCGCTGCTGCCTCCCTCTCATAACAGCCCGACGGGTGGCCTAGGGAAGCCAAACCCTTGAACCTAGTTCCCCAGGCCCTGCATGGTTCAGTTTCTGCCATGGCCTCCTGCCCCATCCGTCCCCACCCCGTAACCCATGCCGCATATTCCCATGTCCTCCCTCCATGGAGTCTTTGCACGTGCCTTCTGCTGGAACTCTGTGCCCTGTGCTTCACCCGGAACTCCTCTCCATCCTTCAGTCCCCCGGGATCACTTCCTCAAGCAGCCGTCTCTCCTCATCCCGTCTCTACCTCAAATTACCCGCTGTAGCTCCTTATAGGACTCGCCACTCTTAGCTTTCAACCCCTGTCTTCCTTATGTGATTCTTCCACTGTCACGCCATCCCTCCCCATCGTCATCCTCGGCTCATCTGTGAGCCCACAAAGACCAGGAATGTGTGTCTTGCTCAGGGCTGTGTCTCAGCAGGCTGGACGTGGTGCCTGGCACACAGTGGGCACTGGAGAGACAGACACTATGCAAATAAGAGCCCACATGAGTAGCTTCCTCCCCCAGCATGGGTCTTCTGCCAGTCGTCTTGAAGACTAGTTTGAAAACTTAGGGGCTTTTTAATTTAATCTACAATGATATCCCTGTCATTCTTTTCAGGTGATATGCCCATTGACACTAGAACTCTCTGTCTACGCTAGAGATGCAATGGCAAAGGCTGTTTATGGACGAACATTTACTTGGCTGGTCAACAAAATCAATTCCTCTTTAGTTAACAAGGTTGGCCAACACACATTGGATGACTTGCTTTCACTAATGTGAGACTTTACAATCATGGTTTCATTAAAGAATTTGTGAGGATAGACTGAGCTCCTCGTGGGCAGGGACAATGCCATTTCCAATGTCTGCATACAGGAAGGGGACTATTTCAGCATGTCCCAAAGTGTGGTATGCACAGCATTTGTACACTAAGCAGTTGCAAGTATACACAGGAACTGTTTTATTTCAACAGTATTAATAGTATCTTTAAATGTGCTTAATAAAAAATATTTTAGCTAGGCAAGGTAGTTCACGCCTGGAATCCCAGCACTTTGAGAGGCTGAGGAAGGAAGATTGCTTGAAGCCAGGAGTTTGAGACCAGTCTGAGCAGCCTAGTAAGACGTCAAAAAATGTTTTAAACATTAGTTGGGGGTGGCTACGTAGGAGGCCGAGGCAAGAAAATTGCCTGAGCCCAGGAGATTGAGGCTAAGTGAATTATTGATGATGCCCCTGCACTCCAGCCTGAGACAGAGTGTTACTCTGTCTCCTTCTCCTACCCCCCAAATTAAAAAAATATAACTAGACTTTCAAACTCACTTAGATCGTGTTTCCTTTTTAAGTGGAATTATTTAAATAAAAGGGAATTTATTCAAAGCTGGAAATTAAAGGATACTGGGGCATTGAGTTCTATGTAAAGATTCCTCTGTGAGCTGTGGAAGAGAGAGAGAATGCATGGGTTTTATAGCCGAGTCCCAGTCTGGGGGAGCAACTACAGGATTTTCAGTAACACCGAGTGAAAGATCTAACTATAAATGTGTGTATCACTTTGACTAGGATTTCACCAAGAAAACCGTGATTGGATTACTGGATATCTATGGGTTTGAAGTCTTCGACAAGAATGGGCAAGTTTTTATCATTACCTTACCTACCTGTCTTTTGCCCCTTTTATAAATTGGGATTGATTGTCCCATCCCCAGAAATTCTCTAGATTTGCATAACTCCTAGTTCCCAGAAGGTACTAGAAATGAGATAACCATAAAAAATGCAAACATATTTTAACCTGACTTATGATCTACTTAGTAACTTATTTTTCTTATAAAGATTTTGCTTTTTCTTTATTAAAAAGCATTCTTAAAAGTAAGTAGATAAAAAAAATTTTTAATGTGTCTATTTGTATAACTGTAGTTACTTAAATCTTTTGCATCTCTAGTTTCGAACAATTCTGTATAAATTACTGCAATGAGAAACTTCAACAACTGTTAATAGAGAGGACTCTAAAAGCAGAACAGACAGAATACGAAATGGAAGGTATAGAGGTAAACATTTTAAGGTTTAAAATGTTTAAAATGTCTCTTCTTTTGCTTTCTTGAGCTGGCAAAAGACATTGCCTGAGAATGATTATTTCATTGAAGATTTTCCTAATTAGTACTAAGAAATATTTTTCAGTTCTTCTCTGCTTATTTGCTGAGAAATTATTTTAATGTTCAGAAAGTGTTATTTTTTTAAGCTTGGATATAAAAACTGGATTTTGAAAGAAAAATTTAGAAAACCAATGTATTTAATGCTCCTCTAAATACCACGTGGAGAATTCTTTCCTCTTTTTCATTTTAGTGGGAACCAATTCAGTATTTCAACAACAAGATCATCTGTGATTTGGTAGAAGAGAGGCACAAGGGAATCATATCCATTCTGGTAAGAAAATTAATATTGAATTAAAGCCCATTTGCCTGGCATTTACAACATGTGGAAGAACATTTCTTGGGCTTAAAAAGGGTTGAGAATGGAATCCACCAGATTATTAAAAAAAGTGCAAGTTGAGTTTTTTTTGTTGAACTTGTACTTGAAGCTTTAGGCTGAGTTTTCCCCTCTCCTTTAGATTATTATGCCTAATTTATAGCCCATCAGGAGGTGGCAAGGAAAGACCTTTGAAATGAAAGCATGAACATGTATCTTCCATGGACATAGCACTAGGGATTCAGCTTAGGCAGATACTTGGTAGCAATTGGACAAGGGCTACTTTCATGCTTAGCAACTGAGCAGGAAGCCAGGGACCCTAAAAGGAGGCCTTTTCAAAGCGTGTCAGTGGATCTTGAGTTGAAATTCATTCCTCGGGATGGGCTTGTGGCCGAGTTTTAAACTATTGCAATTTATGAAAATGGCAATATCCTGAAATCCACAATGGATCAATTTCAGACATCAGTTTTGATAAATTCTAAAAGCAAATGAGAAATTATTTCCTTGTCTTGCTTGTCTGCCTTCCTTTTAATAAGAGTTATTGGTCCCCTTTACCAAGAGCTGGTGGTTAGGGTTAATTAGTGGCACCCATCCTGCCCACAAGTGCTCTATGAACCCAGCATTCTAATGAGTTGTGACTATAGTTGCCAGGAACATAGGCGCCATCTGGAATCAAATCCAGTCCTGTTGCTTACTAGCTGTGTGACTTTAGGCAAGTGTCTTAACCTGTCTGAGCTCTAATTCCATTATCTTTAAATGGTTATAATGATAACAGCACTTACCTCAGAAGTTTTAAGGGAAAATTAAGAGAGCTAATACAGAACCCTTAAAAGCTGTGCCTGGTGCATGGTAAGCATTCAGATCTTTGTTCATTATTCATTCAACAAACACTTACCAAATGCTTACCGTGCATTGCTTTGTGCCTGTTACTTTGGGACACAGAAGTGCCCTGTTACTTTGGGACACAGAAGTAAACAAAACAGACCAAAACCATTGCCCTTGGGGACCTTTAGGTTCTAGCAGGGAGAGACAGGCAACAAGCACCTTGATGGACAAAATACATGGATTGTACCATGGAGGAAACATAGAAAAGGAAGACTGGGCTATAGGCGGGAGGGGTGGAGTTCAATTTTAGGCAAGATGGCCATTGAGGGCAGCTCACTGAGAAGGTGATGTTTGAGTAAGGACCTGAGGAGGCCAGGGAATACCCATGTGGACACCTGGGGAAACCCGCTCCAGGAAACACCTTACCATTGTAAGTGAGTCTGTGTGCATTCAGTGTTCACACAGATTGCTTGACTAGAATTTTTAAATATTTTAGGAATAAATGTTTGCTTCTATTTGTTTTTCCATATGGAGTCAGAAAGCATAGAAATGTTGCTTCTTAAAAGTTGTCTCACCAACCTTAACCTGGACTTTTGTGTGTGTTTGGGAATTTTTGTTGTTTTATTTTGTAACCTTAATAAATCCTTCCTTGGAACACCCAGGGATTTTTTTGTTGCTGGTGTTTTAATAAACATTCGCAAGGGTACATTTCAAAACTGTTAAGAGTACAGTATAGGCCAGTCATGGTGGCTCATGCCTATAGTCCTAGAACTCTGGGAGGCTGCCAAGGCGGGTGGATTGCCTGAGCCCACAGGTTTGAGACCAGCCTGAGCCAGAACGAGAACCTATCTCTAAAAAAAGTAGCTGGGCGTTGTGGCAGGCACCCATAGTCCCAGCTACTTGGGAGGCTGAGGCAAGAGAATTGCTTGAGGTTGCTGTGAGCTATGATGCCACAGTACTTTCTGCTGCAGGCTGATGAAGTCATTTAAACGTGAAATCGATGGATTCTATTCTTGATTCATTTACTTATGCAATTTCATTTATTTGTCCTTTTAGTATCCTACAAAAGGTCTGATAAAGCCAACACCATGTATTGAGTCTTTGCCATGGCCAGAAATTGCACTAGGCAATTTGCATGGTTAATTACAGAGCTGTGTGGTAGGTACATTAGTATCCCTGTCTTGCAGAAGAGAAGAGGTATGGTTCGGTGTCCTGTGGATTAAGTCTTCTCTTTTTTCTTGTGAAGGATGAAGAATGCATTCGTCCTGGTCCTGCTACAGACTTGAGTTTCCTGGAGAAATTGGAAGAGAAAGTGGGCAAGCATGCACACTTTGAAACGTATGTACTTTATTTGACAAACTGTTGGCATGGGTGAAAATACTTGTATATCCATTTTCTTTGTACATGAATAGTGAGTGTTCCTCGAGAGAACAACTACTTCTTCATACACAAAAATATCACTATGAGCTGAGCACTCTGGGAGGCTGAGATGGGCAAATACCTTGAGTTTAGGAGTTCCAGACCAGCCTAAGCAAGAACAAGACCCCATCTCTACTAAAAATAGAAAAAATTCAGGCCGGGCACAGTGGCTCATGCCTGTAATCCTAGCACTCTGGGAGGCTGAGGCAGGATTGCCTCAGCTCATGGGTTTGAGACCAACCTGAGCAAGACCCCATCTCTAAAAATAGCCGGGCATTGTGGTAGGCACTTCTAGTCCTAGCTACTCTGGAGGCTGAGGCAAGAGAATAGCTTGGGCCCAAGAGTTTGAGGTTGCTGTGAGCTATGATGCCATGGCACTCTGCCCAGGGCCACAAAGTGAGACTGTCTCAAAAAAAAAAAAATTCACCAGTCGTTATGGTGGACACTAGTCCCAGCTGCTTGGTAGGCTGAGGCAGAAGGATCACTTGACCCCAGGAATCTGATGTTGCTGTGAGCTAGGCTGATGCCACAGCATCTAGCCTGGACAACAGAGTAAGACTCTGTCTCAAAAAAAGAAAAAAAAAAAATATATATATATATAATGGTGTGCAACTCATAGATGTGCCACCTTTGTTAGTAGAAATCAAACTCACATAAATTACAAGTGGAATTTTAAAAAAAGATTTTGTCTCTTTATTCAGTGATCATTACATTTTGGAATGTTCATATGCATCAAATAGTATCATTTTTAAAATTCAGGTATAGAATGCAGTGATGGAAATAGATGTGAAATGTACAACCTGATGAATTTTTATATTTGTATGTACTCCTGTGACCATCGGGCAGATTAAGACTTAGAGCTCAAAATCCCAGAAAATCAACTGGATGTTCATTATAATCTTTGAGACAAGGATGAGGGAACTTAGGAGCAAATGCTCTGGAGTCAGAAACCGAGTTTTGAATCCCACCTTTGCTGCTTACGAGACACGTGACGCGGGAAAACAACTTAATGCTCCTGCATTTACGTTTCCCCCTTCTACAAGATGGGGCTATTAATATACCTACCACACAGCTTTGTAAATGACTATGTAAATTCCTTAGTACAATTTCTGGCCATAGTAAAGACTCAGTGAATAGACGTGGCTTCATCAGATCTGTTGTAGGATACTGAAAGGACAAGTAAATGAATCAATGGAGAAGTAAGTTGGGGTACATTCACAAGTGGAATAATATATCACCTTGCAAATGAATAATCTATAATTACATGCAGTGATGTGGGTAAATCACACAAATGTGTCACAAAAGAGTACATACTATGCAATTCTATTTCTATAAAACATGTAACTACTAAAACCAACTTACACTATTAGCTGTCAGTTTATAAAGGCAAGGGCTCAAAGTGGGGGTTCTACTGGTAATGATCAGGCTGCTTGTTACATGGGTGTGCTTAGTTTTTGAAAATTCACTGAGCTGTACACTTACAGTACATGTGCTATAAATATATATGATGTATTTGAGGGAAAAAAGTTATTTAAAAAATCCTGGATTTCCAGAATCTGAGAAATGATGTTTCATGAGTATTTTGATCTCTCAACATCATAAAATGTGAAATATTAATAAAATAAAAATAAAATACAAACAAAAGCATTCTTAGTTATCACCTAGAAAAGCATACGTTTATGTATTGTTACTTCTCAGGGTTTATGAGAAGGAAGGGTCTTTCCTCAATTTGGGCACCATTTGGCCGCAGTGGAGCGGAGAGGTTCAACCCGTGTCTGTTTCTGTCTCGCAGCCGTAAGCTGGCTGGTCCAAAAGGCCGAAAGAGGATTGGCTGGATGGAGTTCCGACTCCTCCACTATGCAGGAGAAGTCACGTACTGTACCAAAGGTGAGTGACCGTGGGGTGCAGGGCATGGCCACGCAGGTGCCCCATGCGTGTGCCCAGCCCCGTGTCCTGCTTTTATACCACGTCCTCTGGGGAAGCCCTGTACTGCCATCCCAACAAGCCCTCACCTCACAAGGAAGCCATTTGAAAAAGCCTTTCTAACTTTTTTAATTTATTTTTTTGTAAATAACCACTCCATTGAGATATAATTCATATATCATACACTTCACCCATTTGAAGTGTATCATTTAATACCTTTTGGTACTGAGTTGTACAAACATCACCACAGTCTATTTTAGAACACGTTGGCACCCCAATAAGAAACCCTCTGCTCATTAGCAGTCACTCCCTCCTCCTTCCGCCGCCTCTTCCCTGTAGTCCTGGGCAAAACAAACGCATCTACTTTCTGTCTCTGTGGATTGGCTTATTCTTAACGCTTTCTGTAACTGGAATTATACAAGATGTGGCCTTTTGTGTTAGGCTTCTTTCATTTAGCACAATGTTTTCCAATGTTATCATGAACAGACGTTTTCAGTTTTCTTGTCTATAGATCTAGGAGCGGAATTACTGGATCTGATGGTAACTCTATGCTTAATGTTGTGAGGAACTGCCAGACGGTTTTTCAGGGCAGCTGTACCATATTACATTCCCACCAGCCGTGTAGGAGAGGTTCTGGTTTCTCCACAGCCTCACCCATACTTGTTATTACCTTTTATATTATTCTACATGACATGTTCTATATATTACGTTCTAATGTTATATCTAGATTTTATATGTTATGTTATTCTAGCTTTTTTAGCAGATTTTAAGTGGTATCTCAATGTTTTGTTGTTGTTTTTTTTCTGAGACAGAGTCTGACTCTGTCACACTGAGTAGAGTACCATGACATCATCACAGCTCACAGTAACCTCAAACTCTTGGACTCAAGTGATCCTCTTGCCTCAGCCTCCTAAGTAGCTGGGACTATAGGCGCCCGCCATGACGGCTGGCTAGCTTTTGTATTTTCAATAGAAACAGGGTTTGCTCAGGTTGGTCTCAAACTCCTGAGCTCAAAAAGTCCACCCACCTCAGCCTCCCAGAGTGCTAGGATTTCAGGCATGAGCCACCATACCCGACTCTCAATGTGGTTTTGTTTTGCATTTCCCTGATGACCCGTGATATTGAGTATCTTCTCATGTGTGTACTGGCCATTTGGGTATTTCTCTAGGAGAAATGTCCATTCAGTTCTTTCACCTATTTAAAAAATTGGGTTTTTAATTATTGTGTTATTAGTGTTCTTTATATATTCTGCATACTAGACCCCCAACAAAAATCTTCTCTTATTCTGTGAATTGTCTTTTCACTTTCTTGATGGTATCCTTTGTGGCTCAAAAGTTTTTAGTTTTGAGATGTCTCGTTTATCTTCATTTCCTTCTGTCACTTATACTTTGGTTAGAAATTACCTTTAAACAGCGCTCGCTTTGGCAGTACATATACTAAAATTGGAAGAATACAACAGAGAAGATTAGGATGGCCCCTGCACAAGGATGATACGCAAATTCATGAAGCGTTCCATATTTTTTTCTTGTACCCTCAATGAGTCCCCAGCAATAAAAAATTACTTTTAAACAAGTTTGTCTAAGAATCTTTTAAAAATAATATATAATGTGTACAGATATTAAGAGTTCTTAGGGCATGGTGGCTCACGGCTATAATTCTAGCACTCTGGGAGGCCAAGGCAAGAGGATCACTTGAACTCAGGAGTTCTAGATCAGCCTGAGTAAGAGCAAAACCCCATCTCTACTAAAAACAGAAAAAATGGCTGGGTGTTGTAGCAGGCACCTATAGTCCCAGCTGCACAGGAGGGTCACTTCAGTCCAGGAGTTTGAAGTTGCTGTGAACTAGGCAGATGCCTCTGCACTCTAGCCTGGGCAACAGAGTGTGACTCTGTCTGGGGACAAAAAAAAGTTCTTATTTTTAAATGCAAGCTGATGTAAAGAATAAAAAAATTTGTAAAACAGGATGAATCTGTTTGTACAGATATAATTCCTTGATTTTTGTCTGAAGAACAAAAGTAATACATGTCCTTTTGCCCTAGTCTCTTCCTGAAGCATCCATAAGGATCAACAGTTTCTTATAATTACTTCCAGGAAAATAGAAATGTTTTATGCTTATGCTTACATATATGAGGAGACACACACACTGTTAAATTACATGAACTGTTATTTTGTGATATGTACTTTGCACTTTTCACTTAATGATATTGGAGATCATTTGTATTCCAACTAATGTTCATTGAGCACTTATAATAAATGAGTCAGGTACCAGCCCAAGCACGTTAGCCCTGTTGTTCTAAACCTCACAGAGTCATGGGAAATGGGAGTGGTATTACCCTCCCTTTGTTATTTGTTTTATTTGTGCTTTCATTGTATTTATTCGACAATATAATTGTATGTATTTGTGGGATACATTGTGCTGTTTCAATACACGTATACAATATTGAATTTGCATATCTATCACTTCAGACATTTATCATTTTTGTGTTGAAAGCATTCTCAAGATCTACTTTTGCAGCTATTTGAAATATGCAATAAATTACTGATTACAGTCGACCTATAGGTACTCTAGAACACTGAACATATTCCTCCCCTCTAGCTGTACTTTGTATTTGTTAACCAGCCTCTTCCTGTGCTCCCTACCTCCCCACTGCTCGTGGCCACTACTCTCTTTACGTCTATGAGATCAACTTTTTTAGCTTATGTGTATGAGAACATGCAGTATTTATCTTTCTGTACCTGATTTATTTCCTTTAACATAATGTCCTCCAAGCTCATCCATGTTACCATGAACGACAAAATTTCATCTTTTTATGGTGGAGTAATATTTCATTGTGGGTATACATCACATTTTTTTTATCTGTTTATTTGTTGATGGACACTTAGGTTAATTCCACATCTTGGTTATTGTATACTGATTTCCTTCCTTTTGGATATGTACCCAGTGGTAGGATTGCTGGATCATATGGTAGTTCTATTTTTAGCTATTTTTTTAGAAACCTTTATACTGTTTTCCATAATGGCTCTACCAATTTACATTCAAAAATGTATATGAATTCCCTTTCACCAGGATTTCTTTCTTTTTTGTCCTTTTGGTAACAGCCATCTAACTGGAGTGAGACAATATCTGTTGTCATTTTGATTTGCATTTCCCTGGTGATTATTAATATGGGATATTTTTCATATACCCATGGGCCATTTATATGTCTTCTTTTGAGAAATGTCTATTAAGGTATTTTGCCTGTTTTAAATTGGATTATTTGGGTTTTTGCAGTAAAATCATTTGAGTTCCTTTATCATGTCAGGGTACATGTGATATATTCATGTAATCAAATCAAAGTAATTAGGATATTCATCACCTTTATTGTTAAAATATTGATCTTTATGCTAGTGACATTTGAATTATTTTCTTCTAACTATTGTGAAATGTACAATAATTTTTTTTTTTTGAGACAAAGTTTCATTCTGTCGCCCTGGGTAGAGGACTGTAGTGTCATCATAACTCACAGCAACCTCAAATTCTTGGGCTCAACTAGTCCTCTTTGCCTCAGCCTCCCAAGTAGCTGGAACTATTGGTTTCCACCACAATGCCCAGCTAGGTTTTTTCTTTTCTATTAGCTGTAGAAAAAGGCTCTTCGTCTTGCTCAGGATGATCTTGAACTCCTCAGCTCGAGCAATCCACCTGCCTCAGCCTCCCAGCATGCTAGGATTACAGCCATGAGCCACCGGACCTGGCCCATTTTCTCAGTTTTAAAGTTGGATTATTTGGGGGTTTCCTGTAGTGTTATTTGAACTCTTTATATATTGTGATTATTAATCTCTTTTCAAATGAATAGTTTGCAAATATTGTCTCCCATTCAGTGAATTGTCTTTTCACTTTACTGATTATTTCCTTTACTGTGTAGGTTTTTAGCTTAATATAATCCCATTTGCCTATTTTTGTTTTTGTTGCGTGCACTTTTGAGATCTTACACACACACACACACACACACACACACACACACACACACACACCCCAAAATTGCCCAGACTAATGTCCTGGAGAATTTCCCTAATGTTTTCTTGTTGTAGTTTCATAGTTTCAGGTCTTAGGTTTAATTTCTTAATCCATTTTGATTTGATTTTTGTATAAAGTAGGAAAAAGGGTCTAGTTTCATTCCTCTGCTTCTATTTATCCAGTTTTCCCAGCACCATTTATTAAAGAGATTGCTCTTTCCCTATTGTATGTCCTAGGAGCCTTTGTCAAAAATAAATGGGCTATAAAAGATGGATTTATTTCTGGATTTCTCTATCTGTTCCACTGGTCTGTGTGTGTTTTAAGTCAATACCATGCTGATTTGATTGCTGGAGATTTACAATATATTTTGAAATCAGACAATATGATGCTTCCAGCTTTTTTCTTTTGCTTGAGATGGCCTCAGCAATTTGGGTCTTTTGTGTTTCCATATAGATTTTAGGGCTACCTTTTCTATTTCTGTAAAGAATATCATTAGTATTTTCATAGGGATTATATTGAATCTATATTGCTTTGGTAGTATTGTCGTTTTATTTTATTTTATTTTATTTTATTTTTTTGAGTCAGAGCCTCAAGCTGTCACCCTGGGTAGAGTGCTGTGGCATCACAGCTCACAGCAACCTCCAACTCCTGGGCTCAAGCGAGTCTTCTGCCTCTGCCTCCCGAGTAGCTGGGACTATAGGCGCCCGCCACAACGCCTGGCTATTTTTTTGGTTGTAGCCGTCATTGCTGTTTGGCGGGCCCAGGCTGGATTCGAACCCACAAGCTCGGGTGTACGTGGCTGGCGCCTTAGCCCGTTGAGCCACAGGTGGCAAGCCAGTATTGTCGTTTTAATAATATTAGTTCTTCTAATTCATAAGCTTGGAATATCTTTCTCTTTCTCTTTCTTTTGCCAGTGTTTAATAGTTTTCCTTGTAGAGATCTTTCTCATCTTTGGTTAAATTGATTCCTAGGTATTTTACATTCTTTGTAGCTAGTCTAAATGAGATTACTTCCTTGATTTCTTTTTTCAGACTGTTTGCTTTTGGCATATAGAAATGGTACTAGTTTCTGTACATTAATTTTGTATTCTGCAATTTTACTAAATTCATTCATCAGTTTTGGTCTTTAAGTTTTTCTAAATTTAAGATTATGTAATCTGACTGAATGCAATAGCTAACGCCTTTCATCCTAGCACTTTAGGAGGCTGAGGTGGGAAGATTGCTGTGGCCAGGAATTCAAGGCCAACTTTGGCAATATACTGAGAACCCCATGTCTATTTTTAAAAAATGGAAAAATTAGCTGGACATGGTGGTACATGATTCTAATCCCAGCTACTCAAGAAGCTGAGTCAAGATTGCTTGAGACCAGGAGTTTGAGTTTGCAGTGAGCTATGATGACGCCACTACACACTAGCCCAGGCAATAGAGGAAGAAGACCCTGTCTCAAAAATAATAAATAAATAAATAAATACAACTTAATCAAGTTTAAAAAATCATGTCATCTACATATAAAGTTAATTTGACTTTTCACTTTTCCATTTGGATGCTCTCCGTCTCTTGCTTAAATCCTCTAGCTAGAATTTTCAAGCTTATGTTGAATAAAAGTGGGCATCCTCGTCTTGTTCCAGGTCTTAGAGGAAAGGCTTTCACTTTTTCCCTGTTCAATATGATTTGGCTATGGGTTTGTTATATATGACATTTATTATGTTGAAGGATGTTCCTTCTATACCCAGTCTGTTGAGGGTTTTTTTCACAAAGCAATATTGAATTTTATTGAATGCTTTTTCAGCCCCTATTAAAATGATCATATAGTTCTTGTTCTTGGTTTTGTTAATGTGATGCATCTTATTTATTGAATTGCATATATTGAACCTTCCTTGTATCCCTGTATCCCTTTATCCAATCCCACTTTTCATGGTGAATAATGATTTTAATGTGTTGTTATACTTAGTTTGCTAACATTTTTGTTGAGGATTTTTGCATTTATATTCATATTGGCCTTATACTTGTCTGATTTGGGCATAAAGGTAATGCTTACCTTGTAAGATGAGTTTGGAACTAATACCTACTCTCCAATTTTTTTGAACAGTTTGAGTAGAATTGATAATTAGTCTTCCTTAAATGTTTGGTAGAATTCAGCAGTTAAATCATTAGGTCATGAGTTTTTCTTCGGGATACTATTACAGTTTCAGTCTTGTTACTCATTAGTGGTTTGTTGAGGTTTTCCCTTTCTTCATGGCTTACTCTTCGTAGGTTGTATGTGTTCAGGAATTTATCCATTTCCTTGAAGTTTTCCAATTTGTTGGTGTATAGTTCAATATAATCTCTAATTTTTTTTGCATTTAATATTTCTGTGGTCTCAATTGCATCTTGTTTTTCATTCCTGATTTTATTTACTTGGGTCTTTTCTCTTTTTTTGTTAGTCTTGCTGAAGGTTTGTTGATTTTTTTTTCATTTATTTATTTTTTAATATTTATGATTTCTTTCCTTCTACTAATTCTGTATGTAGTTTCTTCTTTTTTCCTTCTTTCTACTTTTGATGAAGGCCTTTATTGCTATAAACTTCTCTCTTACTACTGCTTTTGCTATATCCCATAGTTTTTTTTTTTTTTTTTTGAGACAGAGCCTCAAGCTGTCACCCTGGATAGAGTGCTATGGCATCACAGCTCACAGCAACCTCCAACTCCTGGGCTCAAGCGAGTCTCCTGCCTCTGCCTCCCAAGTAGCTGAGACTATAGGCGCCCACCACAACACCCGGCTATTTTTCAGTTGCAGCCGTCATTGTTGTTTGGGAGGCCCGGGCTGGATTCGAACCCACCAGTTCAGGTGTATGTGGCTGGCACCTTAGCCCATTGAGCTACAGGCACCAAGCCTCCCATAGATTTTTGGTATGTTATATTTTCATTTGTTTCAGAAAT
>CAUYON010009030.1:0-24046 GCA_963573935.1 Arctocebus calabarensis
TTGAGGATTTTTTGGATTTCTGAGGGGTCTGTTGTTAGTTCGTTGTTACCATTTCTGATTGAAGAAATTAGAAATTTTACTCTTTTTTCCTGGTTAAGTTAGCCAAAAGTTTATCTATCTTATTGACCTTTTCAAAAACCCAACTTTTTGATTCATTGATCTGTTCTATAATTCGTTTGTTTTCAATTTCATTTAATTCTGCTCTAATTTTGGTTATTTCTTTTCTTCTGCTGGGTTTAGGGTTGGAAAGTTCTTCTTTCTTCAGTTGCTTGAGATGTCCCATTAAGTTGTTAACTTTCTCCCTTTCTGTTTTCTTGAGGAAGGCTTGCAGTGCTATAAATTTCCCTCTTAGGACTGCCTTTGCAGTATCCCAGAGGTTCTGATAATTCGTGTCTTCATTGTCATTTTGTTCCAAAAATCTGGTAATTTCCATCTTAATCTTGTCTATAATCCATCTATCCTTCAGCATTAGGTTATTTAGCTTCCATGTTTTTGTATGAGTTTGCAGATTCCTGTTATTGTTGAGTTCAACTTTTATTCCATGGCGGTCCGAGAAGATGCAGGGATAATTTCTATTCTTTTAAATTTGCTGAGGTTAGACTTGTGACCTAAGATGTGATCAATTTTGGAGTATGTTCCATGGGCTGATGAGAAGAATGTGTATTCAATTTTATGAGGATGAAATGTTCTGTAGATGTCTGTTAAATCCAGATGTTGAATGGTTAAGTTTAAATCTAAAATTTCTTTACTTAGCTTCTTCTTAGAGGATCTATCCAATACTGCTAACAGAGTATTGAAATCTTCAACTACTATGGAGCTGGAGGAAATAACATTACTCATGTCTATTAGAGGTTTTCTTATAAATTGAGGTGCATTCTGGTTGGGCGCATAAATATTAATAATTGAAATCTCATCATATTGAGTATTACCTTTAACAAATATGAAATGTCCATCTTTATCCTTCCTTACTTTGGTTGGTTTAAAGCCTATTGTATCTGCAAATAAGATTGCAACACCTGCTTTTTTCAGTTTTCCATTTGCCTGGAATATAGATAACCATCCCTTCACCTTGAGTCTAAATTTTTCTTTTAAGGTAAGGTGAGATTCTTGTATGCAGCAGATATCTGGCCTGAGTTTTTGTATCCAGTCAGCCAACCTACGCCTCTTTAGAGGAGAATTTATACCATTCACATTAATTGAAAATATTAATAAATATTTAGAAAATCTGGTGGACATTTTTAATCCTTTCATCATTATGGAAGTTGGAATTTGATAAAAAGTTTCTGAATGAGTTTACTTTTGCATTGGAGGATTACGCTGGTCATTATGGAGGATAGGTCTGAGAATATCCTGGATAGCTGGTTTGGTTATAGCAAATTTCTTCAACATGTGGATGCCATTAAAGTATTTAATATCTCCATCATAAATGAAACTCAGTTTTGCTGAATATAGGATCCTGGGTTGAAAGTTATTTTGTTTTAGGAGATTAAAAGTTGATGACCATTCTCTTCTAGCTTGAAAGGTTTGATCAGAGAGATCTGCAGTTATTCTAATATTCTTCCCCTTGTAGTTTATCAATTTCTTACATCTGGTTGCTTTCAAAATTTTCTCCTTCATATTTACTTTAGTGAACTTAATTATGATGTGCCTGGGGTATGTCTTATTCGGGTTCAGTCATGCTGTGGTTCTGAAACTGTCTGCTATCTGAATTTCAGAATCTCTTGGCATGTCTGGAAAGTTCTCTTTCATATCTCATGAACAAGAGGCTCTGTGTTTTGTGAAACTGCTTAATTGCTTTCGGGGATCCCTATGAGGCAAATATTGGTTTTCTTCGAGTTATCCCAGAGCTCTCTGAGAGAGTGACCTGTTTTTGCCTTCCATTTCTCTTGCTCTTTGGAGGTTGGAGAGCATTCGAAAGCATTGTCTTCCATGTCAGAGATCCTTTCTTCTGCTTTCTCCATTCTGTTACTGAGGGATTCTACTGAATTTCTCAGCTCTTTAAGGGCTGCAACTTCTTGTCTCAATGTGTCAAAATCTTTGGTCATTTTGTCTTTGAATTTGTTGAATTCTTGAGACATCTTTTGGGTCATCTTTTGAATTACTACTTGAAATTCTAATTCCATCTTTTCCTCCATTCTGCTGATCTTATTTGCAATCCAGATTCTGAATTCGATTTCAGACATCTCAACAATTTGCCTATGCATGAAATCTTCTGCTGTGTCTTCCTTGTTGTTCCTTGGAAGAGTTGGTCTAGTCTGATTATTCATATTGCCAGAGTTTTTCCATTGATTCCGCCCCATGATTGTTTTTCACCATTGTGTCTGGCTGTCCTCAGAGTTGGGAAGGTGTCTCTCGAATATTAGACCCTGGCAGAACCACTCTATTGTTGCTGGAACTTTGTAGTGAGTGACTCCGTTTAGATCTTCTGGGACTGCCCCAGCCAGGGAGTTCTGGCTGCGGGAGCAGCCCCAGAGTTTGGTACCCCTGGATCCAGCAGCAGAGGTGAGGATGGTACACACAGTTCTGGGAATGCCAGGCACAGGGTCATGTGATCACCGGGCGAGTTCCTGACTGAGGGCGGACCTACAGAGGCCTGGTAGTCACCAATAGAGTCCCTGTCAGAGGCTTGGCTTGCGGAGGCCCTGCAGGGTCAAAGGCCAGGGGCGGACTTGCGGGGGCCTGGAGGTCACCGGCAGGGTTCCTGGCAGAACACAGGACTGCAGGGCCCAGCAATTGTGGGGCACATGTCCACATGGTTGTCAGGGAAGTTCCTTGTTGGGGGTGGACCTGCAGAGGCCCTGCAGGTGTCAGACACAGGCCCCCACAGTCACCAGAGGAATCTCTGGCCAGGGGTGGGCTTTCAGGGGCCCAGCAGTTGCTGGCGGAGTCCTTAATAGAAGGCGGGACTGCTGAGGCCCTTCAAGTGCTGCGCTCAGGGTCGCGCAGTTGTCCGGGAAGTTTTTGGCCAGCAGTGGACCTGCAGAGAGGCCTGGCAGTGACCAGCAGAGTCCCTGACAGAAGGTTGTCCTGCGGAGGCCCCATGGGTGCCAGGCAGAGGCCCGCGCAGTTGCCGGGAGTTCCCTGGCTGGGAGCCTGGAGGTCGCTGGCAGAGTCTCTGTCAGAAGGCAGACCTAAAGAAGCCTGGCAAGTTGTGGGATGCAGGGCCAGGCAGTCACCGGGGGAGTTCCTGGTGGGGGGCAGGCCTGCAGAGGCCTGGCGTTCGCTGGCAGATTCCCTGGTAGAAGGCTAGCCTGCAGAGACCCCATGGGTGCCAGGTGGGACTCACATGGTCACCAGGACTGTCCCTGGCCAGGGTCAAACCTGCGTGGGCCTGGCAGTTGTGGGCAGAATCCCTGGCAGATGACAGACCTGTGGAAGCCCTTAGGCTCGGGGCACGGGCCACCAGGAGATTTACTGGGCAGGGGCAGACCTGCAAGGGCCCTGCAGGTGTCAGGCAGAGGCCCATGCGGTTGCCAGTGGAGTTCCTGGCTGGGGGCGGACCTGTGGAGGCCTGGCGGTTGCCAGCAGAGTCTCTAGCAGATAGTAGACCTGCAGAACCCTAGCAAGCACAGGGCGCAGGGCCAGGTGGTTGCCGGGGGTGTTCCTGGCCTGGGGGGGGCCTACAGAGGCCTGATGGTTGCGGGCAGAGTTACTGGCAAAAGGCAGATCTGCAGAAGTCCTGAAGGCTTGGGTGTGAGGCCACATAGTCATCAGGATTTACCAGGCCAGGGTCTGGCCTGCAGGGGCCCTGTGGTTGCCAGGATAGGCCTGTGCGGTCACCAGGGAGTTCCTGGCTGGGAGCAGACCTGCAGAGGCCTGGTGCTCACTGGCAGAGTCTCTAGCAGATGACAGACCTGTGGAAGCCTGGCAAGCACGGGTGCAAGGCCAGGCAGTCGCCGGGGGGGTTCCTGGCTGGGGGAGGCGTGCAGAGGCCTGGCAGAAGGCAGGCCTGCAGAAGTCCTGCAGGCTTGGGGCACAGGGTCACCCGGTCGCCAGGGGATTTACTGGCCAGAGGTGGCCTGCAGGGGCCCTGCGAGTTCCAGGCAGAGGCCTGCGCAGTCGCTTGGGCAGTTCCTGGCTGGGGGCAGACCTGTGGAGGCCTGGCTGTCACTGGCAGAGTCTCTAGCAGACAGCAGACCTGTGGAAGCCTGGCAAGCATGGGGCACAGGACCAGGTAGTTGCTGGGGGAGTTCCTGGCCGGTGGCAGACCTGCAGAGGCCTAGCAGTTGCAGGCGGATTTCCTGGCAGAAGGCAGACCTGTGGAAGCCCTGCAGGCTCGGGCGCAGGGCCACAAGGTCGCCAGGGGATTCACTGGCCAGGTGCAGACCTGTGGGGGCCCTGTGGGTGACAGGTGGAGGCCCGCACAGTAGCCAGGGTAGTTCCTGGCCAGGTGCAACCTGCGGAGCCCTGGCAGTCACCAGCAGAGTGTCTAACAGACAGCAGACCTGCGGAAAACCGGCACGCATGGGGCGCAGGGCCAGGCCATTGCCGGGGGAGTTCCTGGCCCAGGCCGGGCCTGCAGTGACCTGGCAGTTGCAGGCTTAGTTCCTGGCAGAAGGTGAACCTGCAGAAGCCCTGCAGGATCGGGGTGTAGGGCTGCATGGTCACCAGGGGAATTACTGGCCAAGGGGCAGGCCTGCTGGGCCCTGCAGGGGCCAGACGGAGGCCTGCGTGGTCACCGGGGGAGTTCCTGGCTGGGGGTGGACATGCAGAGGCCTGGCGGTGGTCATCAGAGTCTCTAGCAGACAGTGGGCCTGCAGAAGCCTGGCAAGCAAGGGGCACAGGGCCAGGCACTTGCCTGTGGCTTCCCTGGTTGGAGGGAGGCTTGCTGCAGCCCCCACTCCCCCAGAGTCTTTTCCCAGTGGGGTGCTTATTCCAGCAGGTGGTGGTGGGGTCCGTGCTCAGGGACCTCCTCCCTCAGTCTCAGTGGGTGTTAGATTCTGGTTCATCAGGTAAGGGGGGAAGGGTATATTGTAAGTTCAGAATGGTGGGGAAAACTTTAGTTCAGTTTTTCTGCCTAGCAAGAGTTTTCAGAGTCACACCAGGGTCCTCAGGGGAAGCACACCTCACTTCCCACAGCACTCTTCCGTGGGGTGAGACAAGAGGTCCCAGTTACCGCTTATCTGTAGAAAAACCCGCAGGAGCAAAAGAGGAGGAAAGAAAGAAAGGAAACAGAAAAGCAAGAAACTCAGAGCTTTCTTGGGGGAGGGGACGGACACTTTTCCTTTCAGATGAATTTTGTACCTGAAGCTTGCTTTCTTGGAGTCACAGCCTGTCTCCACAGAGGTGACCCGCAGAAGTCACTTCTCTCTCTCGGCTGGGCTCTCACTTTTCAGCTTAATTGCACAGTTTCTGGACGTTATCTTCCCTTTTGGACAGAAGCCTTTTTCGGAAGCTGCTTCCAGTCAACCATCTTGCTCCGACCTTGTGAGAGAAGTTCTGAACTTGAACTGTTTTTTAAAAAGATTAGTTGAAGCATTTAGAGGACAATAAACTTTTGCCAAGTTCTAAAGCCTGAGGGACTTAGAGCAAAAATAAAAGACAGTTCTGAGCTTTATAAAAATAATTGAATCGAATGGGCTTGTAAGTAAAAATTTAAAAAAATTAACATCACACATATTTTTTCACAAGTCTGATTTGTAGTGAAGAAGTGAAACAATGAAATAAGAGATCCAGGCATTCCCTTCTACTTTCTGAAGCAAGTGCCACTAAATATCAGCCTTAAAACACTCTGGACATGGTTATTTACACAGCCTGAGGAGAGTGCTGACATT
Source organism: Arctocebus calabarensis (assembly GCA_963573935.1). Classification (NCBI taxonomy): domain Eukaryota; kingdom Metazoa; phylum Chordata; class Mammalia; order Primates; family Lorisidae; genus Arctocebus; species Arctocebus calabarensis. The sequence continues at coordinate 5,775 of CAUYON010009030.1, forward strand.
CATAAAATCACATACTCTTCAATCTGGAAGAACTCAGAAGTAGAGACTATACCTCACTCACCCAGAAATCCCTGTTGCCCCCTCTGGTCCATGTGAGTAGTTGTGGTGTTCACAGTAGGGAGGAGATCCCTGATGTCTTAGTGGATGGCTCTAAGTCTGCTACAATAACTCATCCATCTTTGAAATTAGAATTTTCTGCTGTATAACATCATACTTATTTCTGATTCTGTCTTTCGGCAGAAGGTAAGAAACCTCTTTCCTTGTTCTCAGGAAAAATGTTGACTTTAAATATGGATGTGTCCTCTCCCTATTTCCTTCCTCCCCAGCCCATGCCCCTCTTACCAAGACTTTGTATATACAGCCAAAATATTACAGATTTATGTATAATATTTTTTATTAATGTGTGTTATCACTTTTATCTTAGTATAAAACTTTGGAAAAAATTAGAAAATTCAGACAGAAAATAACTTTATTGCTTAGAAATAACCTTGTATTTTTCAACGTGAACATGTACTTCTTTATTAAATTTTTTCATAAAACAATAATTTTCTTTTTGTAGAGACAGAGTCTCACTTTATCACCCTCAGTAGAGTGTGTGGCATCACAGCTCACAGCAACCTCCAACTCCTGGGCTTAGGTGATTCTCTTGCCTCAACCTCCTGAGTAGCTGGGACTACAGGCACCTATCATAATGCCCGGCTATTTTTTCATCGCAATTTGGCCGGGGCTGGGTTCAAATCCACCACCCTTAGCAAATGGGGCCAGTGCCCTACCCACTGAGCCATAGGTGCTGCCCAAAACAATTATTTTTGTTTCTAAACTGTTTCTCATATAACCAACCAATAAATAATCTGAATTTATTTTTAAAGTTGAATGGTACATTTTTTAAAAAGTTAAATGGTACTTTACTAGGTATTTGTACCATATTTAGATAATTAACTACTAGTTGGATATTTGGATAGCTTTGCATTTTGTCTATTAGAAAAATTGCTATAATATTCTTGTAGTTATATTTTTTACAAAGACATTTGTATTATTTTCTTACATATTTGTTTCTAAACTAAAATTCTTAGCTCTCAGAGATCAATCTTTTTAATTTTTAAAAAAATATTACTTCAAAAGTAAGAATATGTAATTTTCTCAATCATTTTTTATGAAACATTATCCAAATCCATCACCATCCCCACAAACTTCAAAATCAGAAGAAATGCACCTTTCTCTCTGGATACTTTTTTTAAAAAGCACCTCTCTGCTCCAATATCATTTTGTCAAGGAGGCTTCCTGAGCCCTGGTCTAGATTAGACCTCTATTATCATATTTTATCACCCCTTTAGTTGTCTGTGTGGTAGTTTTCATTATTGTAATTAAATACATTATTGCATGATGACTTGTTAAACTCTACTGACCTGTTGATTCACAAGAGTAGTAACCAGGTCTGGTAATTCAATGCCTAGCAAAAACATGTACTCAATAAATAAAATATATCTTAAGTAAATGGAACAATTGGTTGATTTTAAAGCAGAGTATATGTGGACCAATGAAGTCTACCATTTCTGGTGGGTAAGAAGTATAATGTTCTACATTCTGATGTTCTGCATACTCTACAGGGTTGGTAGAAAGCTTCACTTCAGTTATTTTGAGGCTTTCCACATCCTGTCACCTCACATTCTACTGAACCATAGTTTGGGGATTTTCTGTGTAAGGGTAAGGAATTGAAGATACCATTCTGGGTTTGTTTCTATGACATGCCAGGGACATGTGGACCTTCTCATAGGGTGTATCCACGAAGGTCCACATCCATAACACATGACACTCAGCCATTTCTCCCTAGGCCTTGCCACCTCCTCAGAAGGTGCAGGGAAGAGTAGATTCCCTCAGCTTTGCTGATCCCAAGTGATCTCCTGCCTCTTCTCCCATCAGCCTATGAAAACCTATTTCTGACCTAACTAAAAACTCAATAGAAAAATAGGTAAAAGTTATGAGAATAGTTCATACACACTTATAAAAGGAAATACAAATGACTCTTAAACATATAAAACAATGTTAAACCTCAATCACAGGAAGATCTGTGCACATAAAAGTTACAATGAGATATCAGCTTTCACTTATCAAAATTATAGCAGTCTGATGCAAGAATATGCAATGCTGGTAGACATACAGACAGGCCTTACTTTAAGGTAGATAAAGCAGAATGAAAATTCTTTGTCCTTGGCCCCTAGTTGTTCTACTCCTTTTAGCCCAGGTGCCAGATGTGTAAGTGAAAAGCCTTCAGATGTCTCTGCCGTCAGCAGCCACCTACTGCTGGTATATAGATAGGAAACCTCAAGCAGAAACCATGCCGCTGAGCCCATCAACCCCCAGAATAGTGACAGGTAATAATAAGTCACTAAGTTCATAATGATTTGATGTATAGCAAAAGGTAATTAGAATACATCTCTTGGTAATACAATCTGATAATATTTATCAAATGTTTAAATTAATAGATACATTAATTCAGAAATTTCATACATTTATTCTACAGATATACTGAAACAATACAAAGTAACATGTGACAAGAACATGTTACAGCTTTGTTTATAATAGCAAACGATTGGAAACAATCTAATGTCTCCTAGAGGACAGGTTAAATATATTCTGTTATATTAAAAAAATGGAATATGCTGCTATTAAAAACAAAAAGAACACTCAATGTATGCTAATATACATCATACACAATAATTCCCAAGTAATTTCTTAACTTTCTGACAAGGTGCAGGAGAATGTCTTCTATATGCTATCATTGTATGATAAAAATAATATGCATATATATTAATTTGTAAATGAATGGGAAAATATGTAGAAGAATACACAAGAAAATGGTAACAATAATTGCCTCTGCGTAGGAGGCTTGAACATCTGAAAGAAAAGGAAAGATTTTTCACTGTAAAGTTTTTTCAGTTCTGTGCCATTAACACGAATATAATACCTGCTCAAATAACTGTTTAAGGGTGTGTACATGATCAAGTCACACTAATACAATACTCTTCTTCTAAAGATTAGAAAACTAAGCTCAGAGAGCTGTGGTGATTTGTTCAGCATTTGAGCATGACCAGTAAGAGAACAAGGCGTGGAATTGGTTCCTCACGGGTAGCTCTTTTCCTTGGCTAGACTCTCTTAACTTTATCCCTTTTTAGTAAATTTCTTCTCTCAGCATCTCTATGAAGGACCTTTTATTCTTCCCAGTTTCATCCTGGTTCTACTTCCAAACTAAATCCCCTCATACTGAATATGTGTGTGGTATTAGTCTCCTATTGCTGCTGTCACAAGTTATCACAAAACCAGTGCCTTAAAACAACACACATTTATTTTCTTATAGCCCTAGATGGCTGAAGTTCAAAATGAGTTTTACTGGAATAAAAATCAAAGCATTGTCAGGGCCGTATTCTTTCTGGGAGCTCCAGGGAGAATCCACTTCCTTGTTTTCCCCAGGTTTGAGACGTGTGTACATTCTTTGGTTTACGGTCCTCTTCCTCCACATCACTCCAAGTTCAATCGTCCCATCTCCTTCTTTGAACATCTTTGATCCCCCTGCCTCCCTCTATTTAGACCCTCAGGATTACATCAGGCTTACCTGGATAGTAAATTCAGAGATAACCTACTCATCTCAAGATCCTTAACTTAATCACATCTGTCAAGTTCTTTTATGATGTGAGGTACCATTTATAGGTTCTGCAGATTGGAACCCGGACATCTTTGAGAGGCCATTATTCAGCCTACACCTTAGCTCTAAATTTACGTAAACACTTTCTCCATCTATAAAACAGGGATAATGCTACATCTTTTGTATGGTTTTGCACAGGTTATATAAGTTAATGTATTTAAAGAGGATGAAACACCACCTGACACACTGAAAGCACTGGATACATGTTATTATAATAGTTGTTTTACTGACTTTCTGTTCAACTAGCATGTAAGCTGTTCACCAAGATGATTAACAATCTCTCATTTCTTTCTTTAGACCTAACTTATACTATGGATACAGAAAAGAAGCTTTTACTGAATTTTAGCAAAACACACTCTAACAAAAATCACTTTTGAGAAAAAAATAATACAACAGATGAATAGGATTAATTTAGGACAATAGTTAACATTTTTTATAGTCTCTTTCCTGTGTGTGTTTTCAAGTACACAACATATACAGCGAGCCCTGTAATCAACCCAAAGTTTTTACTGAGAATTTACTACATGCAAGGCCCCATGCGACAGAGATACAAAGGGTCGTGATGCTATCTTCAGGTAATTCTAGTTTTTCACAACCAAGATAAGGTAGTTTCAAAGAAACCAACTGGCAGAGTGTCACACTCTCAGAACTGGAGCTGAAAATGGGGCAAGGAGATGAACTATTAGGAAAGTAAGACTCCACACTGATATAAATTATATCTACTCAATGATTACACATGCTGAGAGAGTTCAGATTAGGAAGCGCCTAATTCATCACCAGGGTATGATGAATTGATCAGAAAAGGCATAACAGAGTGTGTAAATAAAGAATGCAAATAAAGAAAAGGGAAAAGGGAATTCTGAGTATGAGCAAAAACAAAGAATAAAATCCCAGACAAATTCTGGAGAAAGTTTCTACTGAGTAATTTATTTGTACCAGAGAGCACAGGAAAAAAGTAAATGACTTCTCTGTGGCCTACATTACAGGGTAGGTCAAGTCCACATAATGTCCCATCTCCCACACCACTTCTGACGCAACAGTAAGAGGCCAAGCAATTAGTGGTCAAAATAGCTCACTTGAGAAGAGGATAGAGATAGAATTTCTAGGAGCTTGAGACATTACATGCGATCCGCTTCCTGATACTACAACGGTGCATCCACAGCACAGAGTGTAACACAACAGGTAAGGCCTGAGAATGTTTGATGAGCAATTTTTTGAAAGACACCCATGGTAACCACTACAATTATTGGACATTTAAAATGTGCTGAGAACTGTGCTATCTCTTGGTATAAATATGATAAATCCTTTGAAAACTCCTCTGCCCTCTGAGGTAGGCATTATCGTTTCCATTTCATAAAATGGGAAGATAGAAAGACAGCCCAGAATTTAATGCCCATCCCACTACATAGCTGTGTTGAGCCTCACACATTCCCACCAGTAGCCTCTCACCATTCAATGGTGAATGCTGGCAAAATGAAGTCAATTATTTTCTGGGATTCTTTCTGGTTCTTGAAAAACACTGCAAGAGATTTCTGTGAACTGACTAAAAGTCTCGGAGAAGAAGAAATGTAATCAGTGCTGAATAGCCTCTATGTTGAGTAATCTTAAAACCGTGAAAGATCCTCCTACATCTACCCAAGAAAGTGGAAGAATGGAATCAGCTTTCCTTTTCCATCTGTTTCCCCAATCAGACACAGCTGAAGCAAGCAATATTGTTCTGAAGTGCATAGTCCCAGGGATAGGGGAAGTCCCAAAGAGTCAGGAAAGGTTTAGGGTAGACCACAGAGGCTCTGTTAGGAATTATTCTATTCTCCTATTGCCAGGAAAAACAGGTGTGCACAGGTGAGCACCCCTGGACGCCATATAGTTCTGTCAGGGCTAAGAGGGTCTGGGCTATCACCTGACTGCTGCCTCTACCACTTAAAGAAAAGAGTGCCTTCTCTAAAAATAAATTTGTTGGCTTGGCTCCTGGCACACAGTGGTTATGGCACTGGCCACATGCACTGAGGCTGGCCGGTTCAAATCCAGCCTGGGCCAGCTAAACAACGACAACTGCAACAACAAAAAAAAATAGCCAGGTGTTGAGGTGGGCGCCTGTAGTCCCAGCTACTTGGGAGGCTGAGGCAAGAGAATTGCTTAAGCCCAAGAGTTTGAGGTTGCTGTGAGCTATGAGACTCTGTCTCAATAAATTAAATTAAATTAAATTAAATCAAATCAATATTAAATAAACAAATAAATGAATTTATTGAATTGAATGTAAAGTTTCGGTTGAATACATTCTCCCCTCCCTTCCCTGTCTTCCAAAGCCAAAGCTCCCAAAATATTGCTTTGTGATACCCTCTGTAATTTTATCACAGGCCTTGACCCCAAATAAATCCTTAAAGTTAAGGCTCATTAAGTAGTTAGAGCCAAACAATTTGATAAATATTGATGTCTGATCAAAGCAATAGCCATTTGAAAAAATATAATACACATAAGAGAGAAAGATAATATTGTCATTTTGCTCCTTAAGGGCCATAGTTACTTATTAACTATGTATGCTGGCTGGACCCTGGACTTCTTTTTTTTTTTTTTTTTTTGAGACAGAGCCTCAAGCTGTCACCCTGGGTAGAGTGCTGTAGCATCACAGCTCACAGCATCCTCCAACTCTGGGGCTCAGGCTCCTGCCTCTGCCTCCTGAGTAGCTGGGCCTGCAGACGTCTGCCACAATGTCTGGCTATTTTTTGGTTGCAGCCATCATTGTTGTTTAGAGGGCCTGGGCTGGATTTGAACCCACCAGCTCAGGTGTATGTGGCTGGTGCCTTAGCCCCTTGAGTCACAGATGCCAAGCCTGGACCCTGGACTTCTCAAACCACAGACACCACCACCCTCACACTCAGGCCCTCATTTCTTGATTACACATTGATTGATTTTTTTTTTCCTTTTTTTTTTCTTAGGTTTGCATCTGCTAGCATACACATTGATTTTTCTAGGAGTAATTGCTGAAAATCCAACAAAAAATATTATATAATGAGAAGGAATATAGCCTGATTTAATGTTGTAAATGTGAACTACCTTGAGCTTGGAATTTACCAATGTCACTGTGGTCCCCAGTGAGAGGCACACTGTGTAGGAACCATGATGGCCTGAAGGCTACACTAGTAAAGTTGAACTTTGAACTTCCAGAAGAGTAAATCAAATATTTTCTGAATATTTGTTCGGTTTCCCTGGGGTAGACTAGTTCTAGAGAGAGATAAGAAAAGGAAGTAGCAGCCCAGTGCTAAGGCCTACCTCTGCTGTGCTCTTTGTTTCTTGGAGAATCCTCCCTGCCAGCCTCTCAGCACAGAAACACCACCCTTTGCCACTTTCTGGCATGGAAGTGATGATTTTTGAAATATGGTTAGTCTCTCACTAAGAAAAGTAATGAAGCTATTCATTCATATAATCCTTTCAAAAAAGAAACATCTTGATGTGGAAAGAAAGCTAGATTTATAAGTTAATTGGGTCATGGCCCTGTTTCCACCACCTTGTAAATAACCTTGGGTGAGTCATTTACTGTTTCCAAACAATAAGATAATCTCTGCCCATGTGAAATCCAATATTTTGATATTAATCATATAAGACATCTGAATGAGTCAAAATTTCTCTAACTTAATGTGCATAAGAATCATTTGAAGGCCATGATTAAAACTTAGAAAGCAAAGCTCTATTTCCTAGAATCTGCCTTTTTAAGAAGCATCTCCCTTATGATCCAGAGTCAGATGGGTCAGGAAACTGAGAAACACTAGGTAAAGGTGTTGCTTATTTAAAACACTGCAGATACATAACTTCATTCCCTTAGTAACCTTTGAAAGTAAGTTGGACTGGTATTGGCTTCATTTTAGACGTCAGGAAACTGGGACTTTAAAATTGAGATGACTGGTAGCCCCAGCTCTTCTATGCTGGGATGGCTTTGGTGTGGCAATCTGGCCAGATTTATAGACACAGTTGCATATAGCAGGTACCCTGATTGTATTTAGATTGAAGAGAACTTAAGGCTGCTAACGACCTGCCCCAGACTCCACATCTTACTCCCTGGCCCTGTCACACGGAGCAGCGGTTCACAACCCGTGGGTCGCGACCCCATTGTAACAATGAAAATACAACCACTGCATTGGAGGCTTTCTTAACATTGTTCATTTATTGCCCACAGAGTCAGAACCAGAGCCAGGCTTCCTCATTCAGTTATCCAACCATTCCTGCCTCATACTGATACTAGTTTAATTTTCACAAATACAACTCCTGTCTGAATTTATGCTATCTTTTTAGTTGATACTCTCTTCCCATATTAAATCAAGAAAAGTAACGCATTCTTTAAAAATAAGGTTTTTAACAAGAGTTAGGGACCTTGTTGTCTAGACATCCTCTTTGCCTACCCAGGTCTTCAATCAGTATAACAATAATCGTTATTATTAATACCATGTTAATAAAAGACCCATTTTACTGATCTTTTATTCTGTGCCAGGTAATGTACTAAACTCTTTACACATAATGTATCTAATCCTTACGGCAGTACAATCAGATAAATGTCTTATCTTCATGTTATAAATGAGGAACTGAGATATAGAGACACTAGATAAGTCTTGAACTTGTTCAAGGTCAGTGGCTCAACAGCACAGAATCATCATTTAAAATAAGGTCTGTATGACTCTAGAACCCTGATATGTCCTCTGTATCACTTGGCCTCCCTGTGTTAAAAGTCATTACGCTAATGATCAGAGAGACTGAGTTTGTCTGATACATAACATGCATATATATATGTGTGTGTGTGTTTGTGTATATATGTTTGTCCACTAAACTTTGTATTTCTTGAGGACAGCAGGTCATTCGTTTTTTATAGTTCCCATACCTAACAAAGTGCCTGGCATATAGCAGATGCTCAATAAATGTTTAATAAAAGAAAATTTAATGTGTCTAATATATAGAAATATCTAGTATTTTAGACAAGCATACTTCAAAACATTTTTAGTTTTTCTCAATCAATAAAAGTTTTGGTCCCCCCCTGAAAAAACTTTATCAGGCTACCGTTTTTGCAAAATATAAACCTTCCTTTGTTTCCCAATAGCTGAGCTAAAAGTAACTTTCTCACAGTTAGGGAAGGATCATGAGGTCACTCAGTCCACCCTGGAATGGAATGCCCACTTGCTGCTTGTTCAGGGAACTGATGATGCCAACAATTCTTTGTCTTTGGTATAATCAGACTCTGAAGTGTGTCCAGGTCTCTCGGTTCGGGCTGCCAATGCTGGTAGGATCGCTTCCAGATAATTGACCTTGGTTCTGCTGACTCAGAAAGTCAACTCCCAGAGGCAGACAGGGCCCCTATTCAGATGGGACCAATGTTTCTTAAGCTTTTATTTGGGGGCAGGAGAAGAGATTGTGAAGTTCTATGAAATAAAAGAGATTCAAGTGAACCCTAAAGACAATGTCAATAAACACCTAAAGTAAGGTTTTAAAAGTAAACTACTTTGCAAAGACAAATATTTTCTTTCTCCCTTCTAAAATATTTTCTACTGGTAATGATTCAAGTTGGATAGGTATAGTTTTCAATGGCTTATCTAATACACTGAGAGACAAAAAAGTGATTTTTTACTCTGTATGACCCAAAACATCATTCAGCAGGAGCTTGTCTCTTTTTTTTAATTCTACTGTTGGTATTAGCCCATCTGGAAAAAGTTTATAGATCCATCAAAGACAAGCACAAGACCAGGTTCAGTGGCTCATGCCTGTAATACTGGCACTTAGGGAGGCATAGGAAGGAGGATCATTTGAGGCCTAGAGTTCAAAACCAGTCTAGGCAACACTGTGATAACCCATCCTTACAAAAAGTTTTAAAAATTGGCTCAGTGTGGTGGTGTGTACCTGCAGTTCCAGTTGCTCAGGAAGCTGCAACAGGAGGATCAATGGATCCCAAGGGTTTGAGGTTGTGGTGAGCTAGGATGATACCACTGCACTCTAGCCTAGGCAACAGAGTAAGAGCCTGTCTCAAAAACAAAACAAAACAAACAAAAAGACAAGCACAAGATAAAATAAAAAGAAATTGTGTCTGCAAGTTTGAATACTTACAAAGCTTGTTGCAAAGAAAGCTCTACAACATAATTTTATTTTCACTAACTGAGCTTTGTGTGAAATGTTAAAGCTCAATGTGTAAAATGTTAATTATCAAAAAAAGTATTAAATTGCTTATTACACATTTAAGGGCAACAATACATGCTGAGTTACAGAATAAGAAGAATCTCCCCACAGCCATTCTCAGAGCCAAAACAGTGCCCTGACCACCATATTTACAAGTGCTTTCAGCGTTCCAGTATCTGCAACTACAGATAGCACACCCAAAGTGTCCCCACACAGTTTCTTAGAAAAACCAGTTTTGAAACCTTTATCCTACTAATAAGGCATGTTTCTCTTTTGTCATAGAGCTCCTTCTGAAGGTTCACAAGGCCAGGAAAGACTGCACCCTGGTCTGGCATTTCTAGATCAGAAGTGCAACAATGAAAGAATGTGAACTGACAAGACAATAAAGATAAGCAGTTTTATCAAGTTGTTATTGAGGCCTGCTATTTCCTCTGGCAAATATCATTGTACCAGTTTATGACCAAGGAAAGCAAACTTTGGGGAAATTTGGTAACATCCCCAATGTCACCTAGCCAAAGGAAGACAACAATCTCAGTCAGATGAATCCGTATCCTAATACCACACCAACTCAAACATTCTGCCCTTATCTGACTAGATGTGAAAAATACAATTGTTTAGTTATTGCAGATACTGTAAGAGGCAATGTTTGTAATAATAATACAGAGTATAAATAAAAGAAACATTTTCTTAAAGTTTGGAATGTGTTTTACATACATATATGTTTGGATAAGAATGTTGCTAATACTCTGAACATTCATAAAACTGTCTCATTTTCCCAAAGCCAAGATATGTAATTATCTTGATTTCAAAGCAAATCTAACATTTCTTTCCCTTCAATGACTTTCGGATTTGGAACTCCCAAACTACTAAATTAGATCAATGTACTTACGGGAATAAAAGAAAGGATTTGAAATCACAATTGTCTGGAACACGTGCCTACTGTTTTTGCACAATTTATTTTAGCACTTTGCACAGGAAAGGTAACAATGTTGACAGAAGCTATTAAAACCAAGAAAACAAAAAGGTTTGGAGAAAGTTAAAGGCAAGTGAATGAGTTGGTATTTTTTCCTGCATTCCTAGGACTAGGTGGGTGATACTTTAGTGACACCATGCCTAGCTATTTCTAAATCAACAAGGACACAGAAAAATGTTTGGAACTAACAAAGTAGTTGAACTAATTTGAAATAGTGCTTTCAAACTGATACAATATACTCTAAGTTTCTGAAAGAATAACACTCTGTGGCCAGCTAAAGATGCTGGAAAAGAATAGACATATTCTCATAAATATCTCGACAAACATTTTCCCATCTACAGTGTTTTTTAATCACTAAGATGCTTACAACGTACAATAACATTGAAAAAATCCAGTTGAAACTGTTTTGTCTGAGATTACGGTTTTCATAAAATAAAAATACAACATCAAACAATACTAAATTAACAATAAGAGCAGTATACACTTTTAGGAAATTTAAAATAAAATTTTAAAATTCACTATATTGAAAGGTAAACAACAAAATCAAATCCAAAAATGCCCCAAACGAAAATAATGATAACATTTTGATGTGTTTTATTCCTATCATTTTTTCAGACATAGATGTGGGCATTTTTTTATGTATGTAATTAAAATTCTAAAAATCTGTATACATGTTTTGCATTCTGTGTGAATTTAGCTTAATTAATGTAGCCATTCTCCTATGGTCAGAAATAGAAAATATTTTAACTTTGATATTTAGTAATATTAAAATATAAGTAACATTGTTGTGCACATCTTTGTATACACACTTTTCTGCATTTATTATTATTTATTCAGGATACATTCCCAGGAACAGAAATGTTGCTAGCAAGAGGATCAAAATATATAAATCATTTAATATTTTATTCACAATTGCAAATTATATTTCATTGGTTCTATGGTGCACTTCCCCCTCCCCCAGATTTTAAAATCTATAAAACTGGGATGCAATACAAGGTCTAACAATCAAGTTTGTGAATCATCCTGGAAAAAGTGCTACATACCTTATTGATGAATATCACTACAGTCACCTTCAAAGTGTTCCCCTTGGGAAGCTGTGCACTAACACCAGTGCCTAGTCCACCCTTCAAAGCAGTTTTGGAACACATTTTCTGGAATGACCATCGCATAAGTCGCTGTATGGCACAAAAACAAACAACAACAATAATGAAAGCCACTGAGCAAGACACTGCCCCATGTCAACAGGGTCTTAACAGCTGTGAGACACTGATATACCAAGATTACGAAACTTTACCAAGTTGTTTGTATAGAGCTGCTGATGTAAACACATGGTGGCAAGTTTGTGAACTTAATTATCACATACAACCCATGGTATAAAACATTACTTTCTGCCAGAGAGCAGCTTGCACTCCCTATGCATGTATAAACTCAGTGGTTATTACTGGTGATGACAACCGCATCAATGTATTCCTCTACATTTTGGCCCACTGTTAGGGCTCATTTGAAGAAGAAATAAGAGTCTTGGTTATTCTCTGAAAACTTTTTATTGATACCTCCTAGCTAGATCAAGAAAACACACGTTTCAAAATTTACATAACTGGTTCTAGCTGCTTGCGCTCTCATTGAGGGAAGTACACACATTTTATTCTTGATGGTACAGAAGGAAAAATTGTGCAGAGAAATGTGGACATAAACAACTCCACGTACATGGGTGAGAGAGTTGGATTCTTAGAAAAAAGATTTTCTTGTATTTTTATTTTTATACATGTATTAGAAGATAGATAATAAAAATTCATACCTAAATAATTCTAAAATAAGTCAATGAGCATAAAATAAATATTACAAATGACAGGAAATCATTATTTCAAAGTATTGTGGCTATTTTTTTTCTTAGTGATAAAGTTACATTTTAAGATTGAAGGAGTCAAAAAATATGTCATTCTGACTATTAACTCAGTGAAAGACACTTGAAAAACAGCAAATGCAAAAAGATCTCTCTTCCCTTTGTGTTTCTTAAAAGCAGAAGAAGAGACTTCCATGTGAGAAAGTTGACATCCTTATCCTCAAACATGAGAAGTTGAGAATTCTGTATAGACATATTAAAATAAAGCAGCAGTTCTCAACCTGTGGGTTGTGACCCACAGAATAGGAAGGTTGAAAACCACTGAAATAAAGCCTCCTCACATAATTTAGCTGATTCTTCATTACTAGTTATTCTTTGCCCAGTTCCATGCATAAGTAACTGACCCTAACTTTTTTTGGCCTTCATTTCTTTATGAAGGCTCCTAAGCAATGTAAAACTTGTATTAAATAAATTTGTATGCTTTCTTCCTGTTGATCTATCTTATGTCAATTTAGTTCTCAGGTTCACCCAGGACCTTAAGAGGATGGAGGTGATATTTTTCTGCCCCTACAGTTTCTGGAAATGAATTTGGGACTCTAAAAGGCTGTGATACCCTGATTGCTGAGCCTAAGGATGGGATTCTTCAAGAACTGACAAACACCTATAGAAGTTAGGAATTCTTGCCAAGGTCAGTTCTACTAGGTCTCTATATGTAGTGCCAGTTGAAAGAGAAAGAGAAAGATTTTTCCTATCCTTTCTAAATTCAGATTGGTAGGAGGAAAAACATAAGTGTAATTTACAACATCACTAACTGGATTTATAATCTGATCTTCGATTCATGTCCAACTGCCCCTATTATATGGCAGATATTTTGCCATAATAATATAATGTAATATATTATGATGTAATATAATAATGATATAATAATGTAATATAATATAATATTATGATATAATAATATATTATATTATATAATTATATTATTATGAAAAAATGTCTGCCATATAATAGGGACAGTTGGACATGAATAGGGGCATAATATTTGGTGGATATTCCAGATATTTGGGTCACTGACACTTTCATCAATTGTAAATCTTAAGATGTTAAAAATTCTAGACTAGGGGCAGCGCCTGTGGCTCAAAGGAGTAGGGTGCCGGCCCCATATGCTGAAGGTGACAGGTTCAAACCCAGTCCCAGCCAAAAACTGCAAATAAAAAATTCCAGACTTGGACAGCTACTCCTTCAATTTCAACTTGGCCTTCTTTGGACAAAGAAGCAACCTGATAAGCAGCTCTAGCAGAAAAATTATCCTTAAAACATTGTCTTCAGCTTTCATTGACAGTATTGAAGTTATTTATATCAGCCAGCAAAACAGCTGTTTTTAACCACATCAGTGAAGTCACAGCCTGTGGCTTTCAGATCTCATCTATATTTGTAAGAACTTCTTGTGTCACCCTCTTGGTGCAAGCTGTAATCTTGATGGGTCCTTGCCTACCTGTCCTGAAATATAAATGGTCCTGTCACTAACACAGCTTAATAGAAGGGACCAGTGGCTCCTGGGCCTTTATGGTGCTGACCACTTTTCTTTTCTTTTCTTTTTTTTTTTTTTTTGAGACAGAGCCTCAAGCTGTCGCCCTGGGTAGAGTGTCGTGGCATTACAGCTCACAGCAACCTCCAATTCCTGGGCTCAAGCGAGTCTCCTGCCTCGGCCTCCCAAGTAGCTGGGACTGCAGGCATCCGCCACAACACCTGGCCATTTTTGGTTTTTTTGGTTGCAGCCATCATTGTTGTTTGGCGGGCCCAGGCTGGATTCGAACCCGCCAGCTTAGGTGTACGTGGCTGGCGCCTTAGCCCGCTGAGCCACAGGCGCCGAGCCCTGACCACTTTTCTGATCAGGATGGCATGACTAACCTTCCTCTCTTGCAGTCTGCTTTTGATGAGAAATTATACATTTGTTTTACTTTACCTTTTATTTTTTGTTTTTATTTCAGGCTAATATGAGGGCACAAACAACTATGTTACATACTTTACCTTTTAAATAATTTGCTTAGAAAACAAAGATCGTGTGTTGTATCAAAATAATTTTGAGACAAAGTCTCACTTTGTTGCCCTTTGATGCCACTAGAGTGCTCTAGCATCAAAGCTCACAGCAACCTCAAACTCTTAGGCTCTAGAGATCCTTTTGCCTCAGCGTCCTGAGTAGTTGGGACTACAGGTGTTCAGCACCACACCTGACTAGTTTTTCTATTTTTTACGTTTTTAACAGAAATAGAGTCTTACTCTTGCTCGGGCGGGTCGTGAACTCCTGAGCTAAGGTAATCTACCTGCCTTGGCCTCCCTCTGCTAGGATTACAGGTGTGAGCCACTGCACCCAGCCTACAAAATAATTTCTTGTGATTCATTTATTTTATCAGGTCTGATTATTTAAAAACATTAAGTTATCTCTGTTAAAGAAGCTAAGGGTTTTACTACAACGATGTAAGTTTCTGTATTTGACTTCAAAATCTTGTGTAACTTTGATATGCTTTCACAGTGACTTATGATCTTATTTAATTATTTAAGTCTTTTGACATTTTTGACACTATCACATAATCTATCCTCAATTAGATTTTTTTGACCTTGAATTAACTTCAGGATTTTTCAGGTGGGCCCTTCAAATATCTCAAGAGAATTTATTCTCTCTCCTTATGAACAGAGAAATATTAAACTGATTAGCCTTATTTTATATATTAAATTTACATGGGAAGTAATGTCAAGAGAGAAATTATATTTAACCTTCTTTTAGTTGTATTTGTTATATGTTATTAATATAAGTATTCCAGAAATTGTATGAAATTTAATTTTAAACAAAAATGCAAAAGTATGAAATGCAGCATGTCCTAAGATATTATAGTTCATTATTCTAGTTATTATCTTAAAATATTGTATGCTACAGAAATAACCAAGTTTTCTTTTCAATTATATGATAAAAACTTCTCACCAGATCTTAACTGTGGCCATCTTTCAGTCTTTGTCAATTGCAGACAGACATTCTTTCATTTTGGTATTTTCCTGAACACGCTTACCATCAACCACAATAAACTGCATCTTCTTCGATGAGATTCATGGAAAAGATTCTGATAAGTACTCTGGAATACAGGTTTCTGACAACTTTTATGCCATATCATTGAACTGGGTAAAAATTTTCAGAACTCTAATGAAAAAACTAATTTATAAAACAGCTGTTTCAAGATTAGGTAAAAAAAAATGAATTATATGAGGATTGAGTAAATTCCATCATGTTTAGATTAAAATGTTGCTAGTTCTTTTCAGTGAAGAAACTTTTTCTTTTCTCCTAAACTACCTATAGTTTACAACAGCCTGGAAGATCACACCTCTGTAAACAAAAATGATGCATTTTTTTTTTTAATTTTTCTTTCCTTCTATCTGATGCCTCCAGAACTTAGAAATATCAGTGAGTATTCTTTTCTTTTTTTTCTTTTTTTTTGCAGTGTTTTGGCCAGGGCTGGGTTTGAACCCGCCACCTCCAGTACATGGGGCCAGTGCCCTACTCCTTGAGCCACAGGTACCACCCCAGTGAGTATTCTTATTTTCATGGCAATATGGTTTTTGCAAGGATTGAATAATAATGTTCTCTTTATAAATATAATGTAAAATAGTGGTTATGTTACAAAGGCTTTGACTGGAATGTCATATTTTCAGACATGACCAGACAACTTTAAGGAGCTAAGTTTGACTTTGTAAAGCCGCTTATAAACACCCCTTGGAAAAACTTTTCTGGTACTTGGCTTAACGGGGTTCTTGGCCTTATAGTTTAGTGACGAATGTTGCTTCTTGACAGACCCAAGAACCTTAGGATATCTTGGGGACCTAAAGGAGACAGAACTCACCCAAATCTACAGGTATTATAGGTGAAATTTGATAACAAGCCCTTCTCTTGACTTTCTAGATTTAGGAAACTCTTTAAAATTCAATCTGAGACTTCTTATTAAAAGTCCTAGTAAAACTGACTTAAAAGAGCCTATATGGTCAATCACTGGTCTTTCTTGCTTCAAATAGGTAAATAATCATGCCTAATTTAATGAGACTAGATCTGTTTTGCAAACAAATTAATCTTACTTTGATAATCTGTGAAAAAATAGGTGTGGTTATAAAAAGAAAAATTATGCTTCACAAGAAAACTATAATGTACTTAGATTCTAGCCTTGCTCATTATTTTCAAGGTTTTTGTTATATCTTTAAATTGGACTATGTCATGAATTCTTCTAGTTTTCTCTAACATCTATGATTCTCTAATCTACTAACTTCCTCCCACCTTTCTGACTTAGAATTACTAAAAAATTAAAACTTCCCCTTTCTGAAAATGCTGCAAGCTGAAGCTAGACAACTTGATGTAAACTTCAGAAAAATCTCCACAAAAGATCATGTATGGACAACCTTCATGCTTGCTATAATATAGTCACTTGGAAGTTCACTGGAACACCAATGACATCCCCAGAGACATTCAAGCTATGAGCCAGGAAATCCATCAAAACTGCCAGTAGTTGTGCTCACTCCACCACCTAAAGATGCTTAAAGCTCAATATCTAAAAATCCTATCTGACCACTCTGGGTTAAAAAACGGGGCGTAGATTTACAGCTTGCTCCAACTATTATCATTTATTTCTTTTTGTTTCCATAGAAATACCTCTTACTTAATACCTATTTGCTTACATGATATAGAGGCCTAACAGAGGATGGGAGCCCACCTACAATATTGCCTCCTAAAAGGAGACACAACTGCTTAACTAGATTGAGATATTCTCACGATGACTAAGAGACTAATTCAATAAGATTTGAGATAAAGATTGGTTCTTTTCTGCTTGTTTCAATTAATATTCTTTTCTCCCTTTGCTACTTACCTTTTGCTACTTAGCCACTAACATGATTATTTTTTTCTACAGTCATCAACTCAGCTTTTCATATGTGAAACTTCTAGGGAATTTCCCGATGGGGGAATTGAAAGAATTAAAATATGGCATTCTGGTAGACTGACCTTTTAGTTAAAGGCTATTGAAAAATAGCAGGTACTCTTGGAACTTCATGCTGTTTGGGGGGTTTTTGTTTGTTTGTTTGCTTGCTTGTTTGAGACAGTCTTGCTGTGTTTCCCAGGCTAGAGTTCAGTCCTGTCATTATAGTTCACAGCAACCTCAGACTACTGGGCTCAAGCAATTTTCCTACATCAACCTTCTGGATAGCTGGGACTTCAGATGTACATCACCATGCCTGGCTGAATTGTTTTCTATTTTTTGTGGAAATGGGGTATTGGTATGTTACCCAGGCTGGTCTTAAGTCTCCCAAAGTGCTAGGATTACAGGCATGAGCCACTATGCCTAGCCAACATTCTGTATTTTTAATCTATTTGTTGCATTACTTTGCAGGTGGTGGTCTACTCTCTGTTAATAAAATGGAATATAGTATAAAGCAATTCTGCGAACTTGTTCTGTTCCAGCAGCAACATCAATCAGGGACAGGGCTGGAACTGAGTGAAACACCCCAGCCCCTGTTAAGTACCCAGGTTGTCAGGCCTCCCCCTGCCAAACAGTGACAGGGAGTAGCAGACTGGT
>CAUYON010009034.1:0-10204 GCA_963573935.1 Arctocebus calabarensis
AGAGCCTCAAGCTGTCGCCCTGGATAGAGTGCTTTGGCATCACAGCTCACAGCAACCTCCAATTCCTGGGCTCAAGCGAGTCTCCTGCCTCTGCCTCCCAAGTAGCTGGGACTATAGGCACCTGCTACAATGCCCAGCCGTTTTTTGGTTGCAGCCGTCACTATTGCTTGGTGGACCTGGGCTGGATTCGAAACCGCCAGCTCAGGTGTACGTGGCTGGCGCCTTAGCCCGTTGAGCCACAGGCGTCGAGCCTGAAACACAACTTCTTAGTAAAGTATAACAAGAATGGAAAAACAACTATACCTCGTTTTTCTTCCAATTGGAAAAGAATGGAAAAACAATTATCTAATATAATCAATGTGAAGCCACTAGCAATCTATTACATACTCACATAAGAGAAAAACTCAATTCAATTCAAGATGGGGGGAGAGGGAAGGAGAGAAAGGGAGAGGGGAAGAGGGAGGGGATTGGTGTGTTCTCACAATGTGGGGGTATATAGCACACCTCCTAGGGACAGGACACAACTACATTAGGGACTATATCTACAAATGCAAACATTGTAACCCAATTCTTTGTACTCTCAAATTAACTTGAAATAAAAAAAAAAAACAAAAAAAATTACCATAGATGAGCTTGGGAGGACATTATGTGAAATGAAATAAAGCCAATAAATCCAGGTATAGAAAAATACATATTGCACATTCTCATTCATATGTGGAAGCTAACAAAGTTAACCTCATGGAAGTACAGAGTACACAGTAGTTACCAGAGGCTGGGGAGGTTAGGGGGAGAGGGCATTGCCAAAGGTTGGTTAACATACATAAAAGTACACCTAGATATTATAGAATAAGTTCAAGTGTTCTATAGCACTGCGGGGTGACTGCAGTTAACAACAATTTACTGTGTATTTTTAGAGAGCTATAGGAGTGCATTTTGAAATGTTTCCAATGCAAACAAATGATAAATGTTTGAGGTGATAAAATGCTAGTTACTCTGAGCTGATCATTGCACATTGTATATGCATGTATCAAAATACACTGTACCCCAAAT
Organism: Arctocebus calabarensis; assembly: GCA_963573935.1. Taxonomy (NCBI): domain Eukaryota; kingdom Metazoa; phylum Chordata; class Mammalia; order Primates; family Lorisidae; genus Arctocebus; species Arctocebus calabarensis. The sequence goes on from CAUYON010009034.1 coordinate 1,051, forward strand.
ATATATATTATAGGCCAATTAAAAATAATAAAAGCAAAAGCAAAAAAAAAGCTTGACCATTTGGACATGTAGTGAACCTGAGACCACTCAAAACTAAAGAAAACAAAGGATGTTCTGAAACACACAAGAAGCTATTGTAAATTATCTGGCCACACATTAGGTTTATCATTTAGTATTTTATTTAACTGTTGTAAAAATCTCTCCTAAAATGTTTCTTAATCTAATGAGGGATTTGTTTCATGTAACAAACAAATCCAGAAATACTGTCTCCCACAGTCATGGACACCCCAAAACATGGGGAGTGAGGAATGTTCTATTTTGAGGGTTGTGTTATTGGGATCATCATTCGAATAGTCTTCAAGTTGCTCAGCCCAACTCAGGCATTTCATGCAATTTCCAGAGAGCAAAAAGAATTTAGTTAAGAGGAAAAAAAGAGTACCAATAACTCTCTCCTTTCCAAACAGATTTCCAGTAATCCAAATTGATGAATTTTACACTCCTCATTGGCTGGGTCTGTAAGCTCTGCCTACCATCTGTTATGAGGAAAAACTGGGAAATTCACTTAAAGACATTAAACAGTGCCTAATGTGGAAACATGACTCCATGTACCCTTGTAAAGAAAATAACAAGAATGGAAATGGTAGGGAAACTTACAGAATTGGCCACATTAGACAGAATGTTATAACAAGTGCCTCAAATCAGTACCATAAAGACTATACACTCTGACTATACTGCAGCCAAATAGTGACCAGTAAGAACATGTTGATAAAGATGGCATCACAGAGAGTCCTCATCCCAAGTCTAAATTAAGGCAGCTCAAAGAGGGCATCACACTGGAAATGAGATCCTATGTACTTAATTATAGTAAAGCTACGACAAATGAAAATTTAAGTGTCAAAGCTGAAAGGGTGAAAAGAAGGAATATTCATCATTTTATAGCATCTGTTCCAATGAGATGAGACAATGACCATGAGACATGGATAAGACAATAACCATGGCAACAATGATTAATATTTATAGTGTTTTTAAAGTCCTAATATGTACTCAATTATGCCTGATAAGTGAAGAGCTGGAACTGAAGGCTTTCTTATATCTATTTCACTCATAGTCTTTCTCTAGGGTGTGGTTTCACATGTAACATATGGGATATGTTTTTAGAGAGGTTTTTCCTCTATTCTTTACTCCCATAAGGAGCCTCGGCAGTGTGAGTTCTTATACGGACTGTGAGTTTGAGAGAACATTGAAGGCATTTCCATGTTCCCTAGATTCATAGTTTCTCTCTAGCATGAGGACAAAATGTCTACTCAAGATGAATGAAGATGAAAGGCTTTCCATAGACCTCACATTCACAGGGTTTCTTTTCAGTGTTAATTCTCACATTTCTATAAGATATGAAAGCTTAGGCAAGATGTAAATTAACTCATTGAGCTCCCTTTCAATATATGTTTAGGGTGGTGAGCAAATTAAGCTTTTCCCACATTCCTTTCATTCACAGGAGATCTTTCTGTGAGTCCTGAGATGGATTTTAAGTCCTGAAGACTCTGTGAATGTTTTCTCACACTTCTCACACTTACAGGGTTTCTCTCCATTGTGAGTCCTTATGTATACAGTAAGTTTTGAGGACTTACTGAAGGCTTCCCCACATTCCTTACATTCATAGGGCTTCTCCACAATGTGCCTTCATAAAGGTTTATTAAGGTGTAAAGAATATCTGAAGGCTTTCCCACATATCTTACATTTATAGGGTTTCTTTCCAGTGTAAATTTTCATACATCGCTTGAGGAATGCCTGATAAATGAAGGCTTTCTCACATTCATGACATTTATGTTTTTTCTCTCTAGTACTAATTCTTCTACATGAATCAGAATTCAAAATGCAGGCAGAGGTATTTCCATTTTGATAATTCTCATTTGTCTCTGCAGTATAGGAATGTATCTGCAGTCTGGAAGGGGTATTTCTGAAGGTGTTTTCACACTTATTAAAATCATACATTTTTCTCTCTAAAGTGAGTCCTGTGTGCCCTAATGGATAAGTGTTCAATGAAGGCTCTTCCTACTGGATTCCATTCATTAATCTTGGCTCCCCTGAAAATTTTATTATGTATGTAATGTGCATTGTTTTGATTGCCAAGCTCTGTGTTTGATTTCAGCTGTTTGAGTTCTTCCATGTGGTGAAACATATTGAAACTTCTGCTACAGAACTCTATCCTATTCATTACCTTTATGTGTTTTTTGACTGTTGTTTGAGACCAGATTATATTTCAAAATACTTGAGTCACATTTTGGGACATAGTTTCTCCATGGAATTTCCCTGTGAAGGCAAAAATTGAGGTAGGTTTAGAGTTTCTCATTTTGTGATATTCACATATTTTAACTGGAGATATGTCTTTCTCGTGGGAAACTGCAACTTGTGTCACATTTTGCTTTCTCTGCTTGCATGATTCCTCTATTTTGTGGGCTTTACAGTCTTCTAAAGTGGAGAACCACAAAATTGCTGCTCATGAGACATACTATGTTCACATCATGAAATGTTCTTTTGGCAAGAATGTCCTGTGGAGGGATTGTGTCTTTGGTGTGATATTGTGTCACCCAATCCAAAATAAAGTGGCAGAATAGTTAAAAATAAAAGTGGGTCAGAATGATAAAAGTAGGCAATGCCTTTGCAGATTTCTTTCTTTCTTTTTTTTTTTTTTTGACACAGAGTCTTACTCTGTGCCCTGGGTTGAGTGCCATGGCATTTAGCTCATAACAACCTCAAACTCCTGGGCTCAAGCAATCCTTTTGCCTCTGCCTTCCAAGTAGCTGGGACTACAGGTGCCCACCACAACACCTGGCTAGTCTTTTTCTGCTAGATGGAGTCTTGCTCTTGCTTAGGCTGGTCTTGAACTTGTTAGTTCAAGAAATCCAGGCTTGGTGCCTGTGGCTCAACAGGCTAAGGAGCCAGCCACGTACACCTGAGCTGGTGGGTTCGAATCCAACCCGGGCCCGCCAAACAACAATGACGGCTGCAACAACAAAAAAAAAAAAAAAAAAAAAAAATGGCCGGGCACTGTGGCAGGCGCCTGTAGTCCCAGCTACTTGGGAGGTGGAGGCAGGAGACTCACTTGAGCCCAGGAATTGGAGGTTGCTGTGAGCTGTGGTCCATAGCACTCTATCCAGGGTGACAGCTTGAGGCTCTGTCTCAAAAAAAAAAAAAAAAAAAGGAAATCCACACATTTCAGTCTCCCAGAGTGCTAGGATTATAGGTATGAGCCACCTTGTCTGGCCCCTTGCAGATTTCTTTTCAAATGTTCACCCAATGTCTGTGAGAATATGTGAAAGGGAAGAAAGTGAGAGTAAATGAGCAGAGAAAGGCATTAGAGATTTGGGCTGTGGAAGCAATTGGCTTTTGGTAAGGTCAGGGGTTCAATAAGGACAGTGTGTTACTAAGAAATGGCTCTACAGATATCAAGGAAAATAATTGGGAATGCCAAGTGGAAGAGAATTGGACAAATAGGCTACATCTAATTTTTTTTTTTTCTGGAGATGGGGTCTTATTATGTTGCCCAGGCTAGTGTGCAATGGCTATTCACAGGTGAGATCATAGACTACTACAGCCTCAAACTACTGAGTTGAAGTGATCTTCCTACCTCAGCCTCCTCAGGCAGTAGCTGGGACTACAGGTGCCTATCACAACATCCAGCTCCATGAGAAAGTTTAAATTTTCAGTTTTAAAAAGGAGAAGGGACAGCTTTTTCTTTGAGAAAAAAGGAATAAGTAGGCTCAGTGCCAGTAGCTCAGCAGCTAGGACACCAGCCACATACATGGGAGCTGGTGGGTTTGAATCCAGCCTGGGACTGCCAAACAACTATGACAACTACAACCAAAAAATAGCCGGGTGTTGTAGTGGGTGCCTGTAGTCCCAGCTATTTGGGAGACTGAGGCAAGAGAATCGCTTAAGCCCGGGAGTTTGAGGTTGCTATGAGCTGTGATGCCATGGCACTCTACCCAGGGCGACAGTTTGAGGCTCTGACTCAGAAAAAAAAAAGGGGGGGGGTATGTGAGAAGATGGGTAGAAGTTACAAACCGTAAACTCTTTGTACCTGACAATCTTAAACGCTGATGAGTGTTGGCCTTCCTCTAAGATAAAATGGGAACTTTTTAAAAAATGGAGGCAAAATTCACATGACATAAAATCAACCATTTTAAGGTCTACAATTCAGTGGTATTTGATACATTCACATTGTTGTGCAACCATCATCTCTACCTAATTTCTGGACATTTTCATCACCCAAAAAGCAAATCTCACACCCATTAAGCATTGTTCTCTATGTCCTCCTCCCTCCAGCACCCTGGTAACCACTAATCTACTTTCTGTCCATATGGACGTGTTTATGGACATTTCACATAGATGGAATCATACCATATGCAGCTGCCTGTGTCCAGCTTCGCCCTCTCAGCATGTCTTCAAATTTCATCTGTGTTGTAGCATGTATCAGAATGTCACTCCTTCTTCTTGCCGAATAGTCCACTGTACAGAGAGACCACATTTTAATTCTCTGTTCATACAATGACATTGGTTTATTTCCACCTTTTTGTTATTGTGAATAATGCGGCTGTGAACACAGGTACACATTTATTTGTTTGAACACCCTTTTTCAGTTCCTTTGGGCAGATACCTAGGAGTGAAATTGTTATATCTTTTCTTTTTTTTTGGACAGAGCCTCAAGCTGTCCCCCTGGGTAGAGTGCTGTTGCACACAGCTCACAGCAACCTCCTACTCCTGGGCTCAAGTGATTCTTCTGCCTCAGCCTCCCACGTAGCTGGGACTACAGGTGCCCGCCACAACGCCTGGCCATTTTTTTTTTTTTTTTTGTTTGCAGTCGTCATTGTTGTTTGGTGGGCCCAGGCTGGATTCGAACCCACCAGCTCAGGTGTATGTGGCTGGCGCCTTAACCTGTTGAGCCACAGGTGCTGAGCCGAATTGTTATTTCTTATGCTAATTCTAAGTTTAACTTTTGGAAGAACAGCCAACATGTTTCCCACAGTGGATGAAATGGATTCTGAATCAACATTTCCAAACTGTTTGTAAAACTATTCCCCATGAGCACTTACATCTACCTGACTCTGGGATACACAAATGCCCGGGTAAAATCCCCCTGTGCTATTCCCAGACCCATTTCTTGCTCCAGGTGGGAGAGCAGATCTGGCATGCCTGGGTGCAGTCCTTCTTACTGGGCAAGGCTGTGGCAGGAGGGGACAGTACTAAGACTTTCTGTGAAGCATGCATGCTGTGGTTTGAGCGGTATTAAAGTGGGGAAGTATGAGCAGAAGGTGACAGGTGATCAATCTTGTGAGTGCATTAAAACTGTCAATGGGGCTCAAAACAATCCTTTTCCTGGGCTCGATATTCACTCCCTTAAGTCTGTTCATCGGGAAGGGAATAAAGATGTAATGCAATTGGCTTGGTGCCTATAGCTCAGTAGTTAAGATGCTGGCCACATGCACCAGGGCTGGTGGGTTTGAACGGCCAGGACTGCTAAACAACAATGACAACAATAACAAAAAATAGTTGGGCATTGTGGCGTAGTTCCAGCTGTAGTCCCAGTTACATGGGAGGCTGAGGCAACACAATTGCTTAAAGCCCAAGAATTTGAGGTTGCTGTGAGCTGTGATGCCACAGCACTCTATGGAGGGTGACAGAGTGAGACTCTGTCTCAACAACAACAACAATAACAACAACAACAACAACAAAAAAGATGTAATGCAGTTGATTTCCAGTTTCGTAGTGAGTCCTCTGCTACTTGGGGGCAGCAGCTGCATCTCTGTAATGTAACGACCCACTTTCCATTTCTCAGCACACCTCCTAGAACACAGTTTCAGATTAGTACGAGCCTTGGCACTGACTAAATGAAAGAAGAGGGTGTTATTCACAGATGCCAGGTTTCTCCAGTTGTCCAGCATCACATTTCTATAGAGATTCCTCTGAGCAGGGTCCAGCAGAGTCCATTCTTCCTTGGTGAAGTTCACTGCCACATTGACAAAGGTCACTAAGCCCTATAACAATGTACCCATTTTGGCTCAGTGCAGTGTCCTGTTATGGGTTGAATTGTGACATCTGCCCCCCCCCCCAAAAAAAAAGGTATGTTGATGTCTTAAGTCCTGGTACCTGCAAAGGTGACCTGATTTGTGCTCAGTGCCTATAGCTCAGCAGCTAGAGAGCCAGCCACATATACTGGAGCTGGTGGGTTCAAATCCAGTCTGGGTCTGCCAAGGAACAATGACAACTACAACAACCCAAAAAATAGCTGGTGCTGCGGTGGGCACCTGTAGTCCCAGTTACTTGGGAGGCTGAGGTAAGAGAATCGCTTAAGCTCAAGAGTTTGAGGTTGTTGTGAGCTGTGACACTGTAGCACTCTACTGAGGGCGAAATCTGTCTCAAAAAAAAAAAAGGTGACCTGATTTGGAAATAAGGTCTTTGCACATGTAAACAAGTCAAGGTTACACCTGGAGTAGGGTGGACTTTACTCTAACAACTTGTGTCCTCCTAAGAAGAGGAAATTGGGACATAGACACAGAGGAAAGGATTCCACATGAAGAGGGAGGCAGAGACTGGAGTGATGGGTCTACATGCCAAGGGATGCCACGGTCTGCTAGTAACCATGAGGATCCAGGTGAGAGCATGGAACAGATTGTCCCTCCTTGCCTCCGGAAGAGGCCAGCCTTGCTGCCATTTTGATTTTGGACATCCAGCCTCTGGAAGTATGGAGAATAAATTTATGTTGTTTTAAGCCACCCAGTGGATGGTACTTAGTTTCAGCAACCAATACAGTTATTGTGTGTGCCAGTGGGAGAGTGGCTCATGACACCAGGGGGTTGCCAAGCACCGGAGGGACAGCCAAGGTCCGTTTCTCATAATCTCCTGAAGGCTCTGCCATCAGGTTCTTTCTTCCTCTTTCCTCCATCTATATCTACTCCCAAGATAACCACAAGTCTATGGCTTTAGCTGCACCTGGGCCACACCTCTGCCTCTCTGCCATTCTTTAAGTCCTTTCATTCCCATTCAGGGTTTCAAAAGTGCTTCAGTGATATATGGGTCATGACAGAAATTTTGAGATACACAAGAATCAAGAAATGCAAAATCCGAATATAGGGAAACACATGGAACCCTCTGGCACTACTGATAAGCCCAGCAAGCTGAGACTTGCACAGTTAAATCAGAAAGAATGTTGTCGACTGTGTTTTTTGGGAGTGAAATGATGGACCATAACACAGTCTATCTCAGAACTTTCATAGTGACCCATGTATAGCCAAACTTCATCTCTACCAATAGTCTATGCATTCTTCCTACTGCATTAGTCTGCTTGGGCTGCCATAACAAAACACCGCAGACAGGGTGCTTAAACAAAAACATTTATTTCCTTGGAGGTTGGAAGTCCGAGGTCAAGCTGCCAATAGGGTTAATTTCTCCTGAGCCCTTTCTCTTAGTTTGCAAATGGATGGCTGCCTTCTCACTGTGTCCTCACGGGATCCTGTCTGTGCACACACACCCTTGGTGTCTTTTTTCTTACAAAGACACTAGTCTTATTAGATTAGGGCCCAACCCTGATGGCCTCATTTCTCCTTAATTATCTCCTCAAAGGCCCTGTCTCCAAATAGTCACACTGGGGTTGAGGTTTCAATATGAATTTGTGAACAAAGGTAGGGCACAATTCAGCCTGTAACTTGTTTATTCCTTGTTATCTCCAGGTCCACAGTGGTTCTGGGGGCCACCAGGACAGCAGTGCTCAAAAAGCTCACTTCAAAAGTGAGTAACATCCCCTGTGAGACCCTGAGTTCCAGGAGACAAGGACACTTCCATGTCCTTCGCAGCACCACATGAAGCCCACAGGTGGTTGGGATGAGTAGTGGAAAGGACTTGGGGTGGTCCCAGGGAAGTCCCTAGTGCAGTGTCCCTCTCTTCAAGCAGGAGTGCAGAGGCCTGGACAGCATGGCCAGGAGCTGTCCCTGCCTGGCTCCACGTGCTTTAGCTGATTTCTGGCCACAGCGGAGGCACACCCACTCCGGGAAAACGGTGCCCTTCCAGAGCAGGTTAGCTGCCCGTTTACCCAGAACATACCTGTCACTAATGCAATGGCTTGTGCCACTTTTCCTGTGTTTCCTCCAGGGAGGCAGGCAAGGCAGAGCTCAGGAGATGAAAAGAGCTGTGAGGGTCCAAGCCCCCTGTGCTCCCCATGCTTATATTTTAGATGCTGCCTGACTTTAATCTTAGTGAAAATTAGTTTAAAGTGAACAATTTGCTGGAATTTAGTACATTCGCAATGTTGTACAAACATCACTCCTACCTAGTTCAAAATCATTCTCATCACCGCAAAATAAAACCCAATATTCCTTACCAATTGGTCCCTGTTTCCCCTCCCTCCCAGCCCTGGCAATCACTAACCTACTTTCTGTCTCTAGTGCAGTGATTTTTAACTGGTGTGCTGTGGCACATTGGTATGCCATGAGAGGATCTTAGGTGTGCCTCAAAAAATTTTAAAGACCATTAATTAAATTATTTTCCAAAGAAGTTCAAGCAAAGTATTGTTCTTTCTTTTTGATCAATATATTTAAGTGTGCTGCAGAAGTTTAGCTATAGGTTTAAGTATGCCATGAGATAAAAAACGTTGCAAAACACTGCTTTCTAGATCTTACTCTGGACGTTTCATATGTACATGGAATCACAGAACTTATAGTCATATGTGTCTGGCTTCTTGCTTCATTCCTTTTTATGGATGAATAATACAGAGTATTCATAAAGTTTGTGTGCAATTTATAATGTTTTACAGTTGTAAATTGCACATGAATTTTATGGACACCCTGTACTGTCTACTGTCTGGATCTACCAGTTTGTTTATCAAGCATGAAACGATGGGCATTTGGTCAGTTTCCACCTTTTGGTTACTGTGAATAGTGCAACTATGAATGTTTGAACATTTGTTTTCATTTCTCTTGGGGTGTATATCTAGGACTGGAATTGCTCGCTTCAACCAAAAAATGGCCAGGCGTTGTGGCGGGCGCCTGTGGTCCCAGCTGCTTGGGAAGCAGAGGCAGGAGACTCGCTTGAGCCCAGGAATTGGAGGTTGCTGTGAGCTGTGATGCCACAGCACTCTATCCAGGGTGACAGCTTGAGGCTC